>JAMKPZ010004492.1:0-30974 GCA_024699675.1 Amphibolis antarctica
TTATCTTCAAACATACTTTTAAATTTAATTCAATGAATTGATTGACTTATTTGCTTAAACTTCCCGCTCTAATTAAAAGAACTGATCTCAAGTGAAGCTTCAGTGGTCGAAGATTTTTTTATTAAAATTTATAATCTTAAAGTCAAAATTTTACTCTATTTTAAAGTAATAATTTCAAAAGAGATTATGATCGAATAGGAGTGTGCCACGTAAACAGGAGAATCGATGCATATTACCGAATATGCCACCTTTCGTTGTCCGCGGAGATGCGAATCTTCGTTGAAAAAGATGCGGATCCCAATCAATGCGGGGACCACCTGCCAGCTCATCACCGGTCCTTCGCCGATCACGCCGCTTCATATAAAAATAAAGTAAAAGCAACTCAGCCCTACGTTGTCGTCGTCGTCGTCGTCGTCGCCGTCGCCGGTACTACCTGCAGGCGCCGGGGTGGGGGGGGGAGGGGGGAGGCAACCCTCGATGGTGGCATCACCGAGGAGGTCGTTAAGGGAGACGGTGCTGTACGGGCTGCGGAACGGAAGAGGGAGAAGGTACCCGTTCTCGTCGTCGTACCTTAGAAGTGGGGGGAAGAGGAAGGGGAAGGCCGGGGAGGAGGAATGGGCGGACGTCGAGGCGGAGGAGAGCGGGGCGGAGACGTTGGAGATGGAGCAGCTCGGGGCCGAGAGGACCAGGAATGTGCTGATCCTCATGAGCGACACCGGCGGTGGGCATAGGGCGTCCGCGGAGGCAATCAGGGACGCCTTCAGGATGGAGTACGGAGATGAGTACAAGGTGAGCTGGAGGGTTTTGTTTTGTTTTGTTTTGTTTTTTTTCAGGTGGTGGTTTCGGAATCTGGGTGTTTGTTCTGTGTTCTTGGCTTCGCTATTTCTTGTCCGTGATTGCTGTTATTGATCTTGTCGATGTTTGCTCTCAGAAATTTTAAGAAATTCGTGGTGTTTTTCTTTTCGTAATCCTAAAGGACTAATTGCTTGATCTCCAATGTGGTTTCTTCTGTCTTTCACCTTTAGATGGTTTGAAATACTTGCAGTACAAGTAATTTCAACCATTTCTTCTGTTCCTTCAGTACGGAATTTTCTTCATTTCTATCTTATGGTATTGGATCAACTCTGTTGTTTGGTTATTCAATATAGGGTGTGTTCAGGAACAACTTTTTTCAGCTTGAGCTCTCGAAGAAAACTCGAGTTAGAGTTGATTTTACGAACAGAGTTGAAATTGTATAGTAATTTGGGTGATAAAAGTTTATACGTTGAAATATATATAATAATAATGACGTTAGAAGTAAGTTTGAAAGTTAAAAAAATTATTCGTTAACAGATTCGTAGTTTGGTGAGGACCATATGAATAGAATCCCATAGCCTTCCTCTTTCACAGGCCATGTTCTTGTATCTTGAAACAAAAAAATCGAAACATTTGTTTTAGTTTTTGACGATTGCTTCATTTCAGTGTGAAGATAATCCCATTGATACCCTGAGTTATCTAAGTGGTGCTCGTGATTTTTCAGGTATTTGTAAAGGACGTCTGGAAGGAGTCTGGTGGCTGGCCCATGAACGACATGGAGAGGTCCTACAAGTTTATGGTGAAACATGTCCAGCTATGGAAGGTTGCATTTCATGGGACCTCACCTCGTTGGGTTCATGGTTGCTACCTTGCCGCCATCGCTGCCTTGTATGCTAAGTAAGTCTCCACTCTATTTTTTTATTGGATTAATTGATGATGATTGATTTGGACATCCACCTACAATTCTCATGTATAACAATGGTCGTGCTAACAACCATTCGTGCTAACAACCATTCGTGCTAACAACCATTCTCTTCTTGCGTGTTTTCTGGCTGGAAGTTTTGACATAGTGGCATTGATTTGGTTGAGGTGCTTTCTTTATGAGCTTGACCTTTAATTGTAGTCATTTCTTGTTTCAGAACTGTTTTAAGGTTTGGGAATACGACATCCAGCTCAAAATTCCTTTGTTTTAATGTGTATTTGAAATTCAATTGAAATACAAAGATGAACTTTGAAGGTGGCAAACAAGCAATTTGATTTGCAATCATTAACATATGATTGGAACCTGCAATTTGAATTTTTTTTACATTTACATGCACCACCAGTTAAAAGTATAGGCTGCAGAAAGGAACTCTAATAAGTTACCTTGTTTTCTATAATTTTCTGATTGAAGGAAGGTTGAAGCTGGTCTAATGAAGTACAAGCCCCAGGTTATCATCAGTGTTCATCCTCTCATGCAACATATTCCTCTATGGGTGCTTAAGTGGAAGGGCCTGGATAAGAAAGTAGTCTTTGTCACTGTCATTACAGATCTGAATACCTGCCATCCCACATGGTTAGTTGAAATTTCTTGGGATTTAATGCATCAGTCATGTGCTGAAGACAAAACAAAAGTTGCTGAAGCCGATTGTTAAGCTGAATTCATTGCCTTAGGTTTCACCCCAATGTGACCAGATGTTATTGCCCCTCAGATGAGGTGTCCAAGAGAGCCTTACTTGACCACCTAGAACGTGATCAGATTCGAGTGTTTGGTCTGCCCATACGGCCATCATTTTGTCGAGCAGTTCTCACCAAAGTAATGTTAAATTAAGTAGTTTATTTCAGAACTTTGTCTGTCAGCACAGATCCTCTCTCTCTCTCTCTCGCCACTATTTAACATTCTTGTGTTTTGCAGGATGAATTGAGAGAAGAGCTTGAAATGGACAATCAATTGCAAACAGTTCTGCTGATGGGAGGGGGTGAGGGGATGGGTCCAGTGAAGAAAACTGCCATTGCTCTTGGGGAAGCACTATATAATGAGGTACTTGGTAGGGCAACTGGGCAGATGATTGTTATATGTGGTCGTAATAAAGTGCTGGCCTCTACCCTTCAAGCAATTGAATGGAAGATCCCTGTGAAGGTGACTGTCTACCCTTCTTATATTCATACATTTTGATAATCAGTGCTGTTCATGTGAAGAGATCACACTTGCAAAAAGTATGAGATCTCGCATTAAAAACTTCACAAATAAACATTCCTGGATTAGAGATCTCCTAAGAAATCCTTGTATTGTAATTCTGAAGAAATGAAAAAAAAAGAAAAAAAAATCATGTTGTCTCAGTGGCAATGTTAAAGACATTGATTATTTTTTTCTGTTATAAATAGCCAACAACATGAAATTCCGTACCCAGTACAACCTTCACATCTATTTATATATGACTTATGCATGTGGTTACAGGTCAGAGGATTTGAAACCCAAATGGAGAAGTGGATGGGAGCATGTGACTGTATCATAACAAAGGTGGGCTGTATGACTGTACCATCTTTGATGCCTGCTAGTGATATGGTTGCTTCCTGGATTTTTCTCTGTAACTATGCAACATTTGGGTGATAATTCTGATTTCTGTAAACAGGCAGGACCAGGTACAATAGCTGAAGCATTGATAAGAGGCCTTCCAATAATCCTGAACGACTTCATACCCGGACAGGTCAGTAATACTCAAAAGTGTTTGCAAACTACCTACCTTTCCTCTGGAGAATACGAATACCATCTCTCATATGGTCCACAATACATTTTATGTGATAAACTTCTTAGAACACACCAAATAAATAAAAAACCATATTCGTCTTGGTTTCACAGGAAGTTGGAAACGTGCCATATGTTGTAGACAATGGTGCTGGAGTGTTCTCCCGTAGCCCAAAAGAAACAGCAGGGCTTGTTGCAAAGTGGTTCGGACCAGAAGCAGAAGAGCTGAAGAAGATGTCAGAAAACTCTTTGAAGCTTGCACAACCGGAAGCTGTGTTTGACATTGTCAGGGACATCAATGAACTGGTGGCAAGGCAAAGATGCTCCATGTCTCGCATCCCATATGGTGCCTTGATCTCCTCGTTTTCCCATCCCACATAGGAAAACAACCGCACGACGCCCTTGAATGCAAACCATTCAGCCATTCCACTTCCCCACTTTCATTTATTCATTCATCAGGGTGTGAGTTGTACAGTTAGGATTTAACATTCTTTTGCCATATCTTGGTGGCTTTGCTTGCCCAATAAAATCCTGCAAAATTTTCAGCAGGGGAATGTCCGAGGTTGTGTTGATTGATTGTATCATGCTCTCTTTTTGTTTTTGGGTGGAGGGAGGAATGCATAATTATTTATGATGTATCATTATATCAAGTTTGTGTGTAATATTTCAAGAGCTTTTGTTGAGAAGAAGAAAAAGTGGGATCAACCGAAATGTAAGGATTCTCATGTATTTGTTGGGAATTCTCAAGTATTTTTTATGTTCAATTTTTTGAATTAATTCATCAAAAAAATTGTATTTCAATATTAATTTATTCATTTAATTCTACATTTATACTAATATTACATGTAAAATTTTAATGGTTTTCAAATTTGTACATTAATTTAAAGGAGTACATATTTTCTGTATTTACAAAAAGAATTCTTTAATTTTTCATACTTTTCATGACATACACAAACACCTTTTTTAAGATTCATGACTTTTTTTTCCATTTTTGTCTAAACTTTTTATTTCCATTTCTAAACTTTTGGACATGCACAAACAATGACTTCTCACGGTGCAGCAATTCTACCACAGTAACTCAATTTCCCATCATTGCCGTTGCTCAAAAGCCAGTAGGCTAGGAGGGCTTTTTTTTGATCTTTTATGTAAATTTGCAATAGACCACTAAGACCAGGTCTGGTTTGGCGGAGCTTAGTGATTGTACAAACTTTGAAATTGAGGAATCATTCACGTCAACAAATGTCATTTGGAATATGTTGAGAAAACCTAAAATGTGATTTGGAAGAATATTTTTGATAGTGGAGAATAAATATTTTGATGTATGTAGACCAACAGATACAGCACATTAACATGAAAAAATTCATTCAATGTCCTCCAATTGACAGATAACATACAGGACAAATTATGTACAAGATCAGGACTTTCAGAGATGCTTTCCTGAAACAGCAGTATACGTATCGTGGGAACAATGGAATGACAATTCATGCCCTTCATCTACAAAACTGAAATTGCTTTGTGATTTTTACAGTTATTTATGCTTTTGAAGGGAGTACACGTTAACGGAATTGGATTTTACTTGAATACATTTGTTTGAAGCTCTATAATGTTGTCATACAGGATAAAAGGAAGCTATAAGCCCAGTTTCTGAGACAACAATTCTGAAAGATTAGCTAATACAAAGCCAATAAAAACCTGTAAAAGAACACAAAAATATTGATAAGTAAATGATGTACTACTGCTAGCATATCTGATACAATTTTATTTGTTATTCTATACCTTTCAATTTAAGAATTGTGAGAAAAGATTTAAATTTATGTAATTCAACAAAGATTTGACAATAAATAGAAAATATAAATGGATTTACGTGACTGATCCCACATAATGAGATTATAATTAGAATTTCTACTGGTGTATTGAGACATTTTTGAATGCTGAAAACCAACCCATGTCTAGAAATTTTACTTATTTCATTTCAGAACATAATTATCTGGTAAATCAATTAATTTTTGGCAGAGCTATTACCTGAACCGAACCCACAATGTATACAGCAGAATAATGGCGCCCATGAATAACCATGTCAGCAACCATGGCAAGTGGTATGGTGAGGGAAACGCCCAAGGTAGCTACCAATGGAGTGGTCCACACAACACATAGTGCCCTGCATGAGACAAATCTCACATCATATGCATAACAGAAGATAAGCATTGCAATGACATTGATGTTCCTTGAATACCAGAAATAGTCAGAGAGAACACTTCCTATAAAACCATTCGCCAAAACAACTTCATCCATCTTAACGGAGTGGGGGATTTTGAACTTCGGCTCTATTCCAAGTGCTGTTAATGGCCAAACTGAGAAGAAGAATACATAAAAGACAGTAAGCCCAAGAAAAAAAGACTAACTTGCTGATAGTTCAAAGGTTAGTTTGAAAGATGCGAGCATTCAATGATGGGAAATTGCTTTTCTGATAAAAAATGTTATTTAATGTTTGTTTAGTCTAATTCAGGTGATATTTACATTAAATCACAGATGGTTATCCCTAGCAATCTTTGTAAACTGAGGAAAAAAAAACACTGGGGTCGTTAGACGATTATATAAATACTGACAAGATTGATGTCATGCCCATCTCGGTTGCATTGGATTAGATTATATTAATTGACCACACACACAAATAACGTAAATAACATTACTAAATTTAGATACGAAACTAAGATCAATAACAACAGAATATTAAAAACTTATATAACTTAGTTTTTATTATTATTTGAAATTTCAAATATGAATATTTGGAGTGATATCTATGTTGCTTAAATTTACATCATTGTCATTGCTGTTACAAAAATTACCCAACGGATTTTGAATAATTCAACTTGGTTCAGCTAAAGTGGTAAAATTTAACAAGAACAATGTTATAGTCAATGGGTATGATTTGGTTGATAAGTTTAGCAAGTGGACTAAGTGGAACCATGCCTACCACACATGGTGGAGCATTCTCAAATCCAGTAGGCTAAAGGCAGTATACATGAAAAGAAGGAAATAGAGACTAACCAAGCCACCAAAGACCAACAAGTGTAAATAATCCAACATATCCAAATAACTTTTGCATATCAATCTCTTCTCCTTCCTTCCCAGCGAACTTCTTGAGAAGCACTGCATTCTTTTCAAAATCAGTAAACGAAATATCTGCAACAATACAGTACACCAATATAATTTATTATGTTAAAAGGAGGGATATCAAGGAAAACATTTTACCAGTAAATAGACCAAAAGACACAGCAGAGAGAAGTCCAAAGAGATCTCCTATCAAAGGCTGTTGTCCATTTCTGCAAAGGAGAACATGCCTAAGTACAAGAACAAGAAAAACACATAAATGGAAATGGGAACACTTTGAGCTGACCCTTTTGGTTTATTTATCTAGACTGATGTAAATATAATGTAGGAATAGCAAAAATAGCATGAGAATTGGGTGAAAGAATCAAGAATGATTTACCATATAGAAAAAACACACTTACAATCGAGAGATTATCTGGGACTCATCTGTTGCCCATGTCTTTCCCAAAGTTGTCATTGCAACACCAGCCATGCTAACGAAGACAGCAACAACTTTTGTCATATTCAACGAGTCTTGCCCCAAAAATACACCAATAGAAAGGGTAAACAACCCCGAAGTCGATGATAACACTGTTGTACTTGCAACACTTGTTCGTGCAAGTGCTGCATTTGACAAGTACTGCATTTTATGTAAATAATAGTTAGTTCACCCTGTTATAATCCTTACTTGAGGATAAAAATGGATGGTCTTCTTGCAATATACCGATGCAAAGATCCTAACACTGTTGCACCGAAAAGAAATGCAGAAGATGAGGTTTATCAAAGGACATTAGTTGTGATTTTCAGAACATAAAAGAGGAAGTTATTCTGGAAAACCATGGACCAAGACAACATCATTTGCATTGTTCATTAACCAATGAAATCAATGTGCAGTCTCAACAACAATCAACACTTTTATCCCTTTATGCAAGAGTGGTACAAGAAATCTTTTCCTTCCATTTATTTCTATTCATAGTTAATCTACAGTTGAAATTATATAATTTTAAATCCTTTAACTATTTCTGACCAAGTAAATCGCAGTCTCAGGCATAAACAAAATAATCCAAAGATCTAGTGAGAAGTAACATAGATTTATCTTTAAACGGAAACTGTGAAATAAGCAGTATAATACAATAGAAACAACAATGAACTATGTTATTACTGTCAAAATCCAAAAAGGGGCAAAATACATGCATTCTTTTTTAGAACAGAAAGCAAGGAACAAGCAGTATAATAGAAACCAGCATACCTCTGTTACAAACCAGAGAGGGGCAAGATATAAACCATATCTTGCAATTTCTCCCACAGAAAGTTCTTTTTTATTTTCCCTCATTTTTACTTCACTTCCTTGTTTATCAATAAGTGGCATGTCTTCTTCTTGTACAGAAAGAGCTAGTTCAGTCTCTTTGCTGGATTTGATCTGCATCTCGATTTCAATTGCATTTTGCACGCCTGTACCTTTCAAAGAAGATTCAACTCCATCAGAAGACACCCCACCATGTTCTGCGGATTTGCTATCACCAGACGAAGTTTTTCTCAATCTATTGCATATCCAATCCTTGAGTAACGCTATTGGAAGGTACACCACCATAAGGGAAGCTCCTAAGTAAGTAACAGCAAATGGTTGCTGGTAGTCCGTAAAAATGCCCTGCATGACAAATAATATTAGATGTTCAAGCATATGAGAATTTGTTCATATCTATTTTTCTGTCCATGAACATGTGGCTTCAAGAAAATTCAATACTGGTCGAAACACAACAACTGCGAAACAGAAGATAAGACAAGCACAAAGAGAAAATTCAATTTTTCGTGCTGAAACATAGGATGTTTGATGAAACATTCCAGATAATATAGCTCAAGTGTAGGGCAAGAAAAAGGGCAAACGATGGGTATCTCAGAATATATATTATGTATCGAAGTCTACAACACATACGGGTAGCAGATGCAAAACCAGGTGGGGTAAAAGGAGACCCAAGTATTCAAAACAAATTTTTTTTTTTACAAAGATGAGATCTAACCAACAGGTATATTGGGATGAATTCAATTCATCAGACCAGTGTGCAAGCTGTTGCAATGATACTGGACCGTAGACCAATATGTCTCAGGAAGAAAAGCGTTCCGTGTGAATTCAAAACAACAAAAGGCACAACAGGTGATGGTAACTCGAATTCAATAAAACGAGCCATCGGAAAATGATACTGGTGATTCCAAACAAACCCTAATCGCCCAAAGAACCAAAACGACCCCCAAAATCTTCGAATCCAGGCTCCAAACAAGGTTGTATGGGCCTGCCTACAGCCTCAACAGACCTGCGTAACCTCCGCCGACGAGACCCATATAATTACGACAGCCCCTATGAGGGCGAGCCCCGCCTTGTACCTCCAACCCATCACCCCCCTCCTCCTCCTCGCCCACCTCCACCGCCACAAAGCAAGCAAAGGTAAGGTGTGATCTTTCAGATCTCTAGCAACGAACGACGGCGACCCATCTTGTCCCGACGCCGGCCGCCACCACCAAATCCCACACCTCCGGTTCCGTGGATCAGACGTGGGTGGTGCTCCTGGATTCCAACATGAATTCGAAGTTGAAGAATATTGACGCCTGTCCGATCTAGTTAATAGCCTCTAATTCTGCACAAGTTGGACTCCTCCTCTCTCTCTCTCTCTCTCGAATGACCATGATAAATGGGATGGTGCTTGGCTACAGCAGCAGCAATCTGCATCAATCTCGCAGAACTCTAGATTTCTTATGTTCTAAATTATCACCCCCCCCCCCCCTCTCTCTCTCTCTCTCTCTCTGTAACTTTTCAACGTTCATAGCAGTTTTCTATTCATGCATAATTATTTATTTAATGTGTGACATAGAACATTAATAAGATACAAAAGTCAAATGTGCCAAAGATTTACAAGTTGTAAATAGAAAACATTAAATTTTCCTTGATCACAGGGACAGGACACTTTCTGGCTGATGGAAACTTGGAAAGTACAAATATTTGATACAAAATTACTCTAGAGTTCAATGATAAGTCATTGAGATTTTGAATGCATACATGAATATATTTTTTTATTTTTAATATTATTTTTAATATTATTAATATTATATAAATTTTAATATATAAAATTTTATTATCTAATTTATTACGTAAATTTCCCACGTGATTGAGATAGGTGGAACGTAAGTTCCCACTGTCGGCACGACTCCCGGGGTAGTTAAAAAAAAAGGACGGCAAGAAAAGGACTTTTCTTTTATCATTAAATTACAATTTTATCTTTATCAATAAAAATTATTAATTTAGTAATAAATATTATACACAATGTGATGAGAGAAATTAACATATAATAAAAAAATTATAAGATTTTTTTTTTTAATATAGTGACAAAAATATATATATAAAAATCACATATATTACAATTACGTTGAATTATCGTATTCGTGAATAATGTTTCTTTCTTAGTATTTTTCTTAATTTTGTTTTTTAATTGAATATAGGTAACGATACTTATAAAATTAGTAAAAATTAATTTAATAAGTTAAAGAAGAATGAATTTTTTTTCGATTTTTATATAAACGAATAATGTGATTTATTTTCACGTTTATTTTTATAAGGGCATTTTCATCTTTTTGCATATAACTGTTATAATAAAAGAAATATCTATAATTACTATTCACATGTTTTATTTAATAAAAGTATTATACATCATTAATTTCATACAATAAAAATCTTATTAAATCTTATTATCAAACGTAACCTTAAATTATTATATTTTTATTCAAATTCCACGTGCATTTTACATTTTTCAAAAGACTTCACCTTTAAAACTTCTGATTTAAATTTCAGTCTGTTTCTTCTCCTCAATAACAACACAGACGTAGGTTTTTTTTTTTTTACTTCAATGGTACAGTAGTCACAGTTTAACAAATTAATGGTATTTATCATCTGATTTAGATATATCTTTTTATATTTGTATTAAATCAAGAAAGACATCTGTTCGTTTCAAATATAATCTTTAAGTTTATATATTTGAGCTTTAGAATAAATACTTGAGTTTCAAAAAGTATCTGTGTATGTTATAGAAAATATTTTCTTAACGTTTATAAACTGAAAATAAAGAAAATTTCAGTAAAATAAATGTTTTCACGTATAATAACATAAAAAGTCAAATGTAATTACTTAATTAATTGGTTAAATCATTAGTAAATTATTTAGTTAATTGTTTGTGACATGTAAATTTTAAAAATTGAAGTTACAACATCTAATTACAAAACAACGAAATTTCAGTTTTAACTCGCAACAACTCCAACTAATAACTGTTATAATTCAACTTCAACTTTAATTTTAGCCTTCAAAAATTACAAACAAGCAATCCATATATGATACTTTAAAAATAATCATATCAATTTTTTTATCAGCATGGCCCAAATTATTACCTAGCCTTTCAGCTGGCGGCTTAGGCACACCCATTTAGGTTTCTGTCGTGCTATGTCAAATTAAATTTGACGTAGTTTAATTTTTAATTATATTTTTATTTTATTAAAAATTAATATAATATTAATATAATGTTTAAATATTAAAATATTGTTAAAAGTAGAATTCAAACTCACAACTATATATCTTTTATTAAAAAATTCAAATCACCGAGTTATATATAACTTGTATAATTTAAAATATATATATATTAAAATAAATATAATTATTTAAAAAATTATAAAATTATTTTCATATCATATCATATCATACCGTACTAGTACGAAAATTCCAAAAACCAGTATAGGTACAACCCATCAAATTGTACCATACCAGCCTACAATATGATTTGACCGTATTAGATCGTATTAACATAAATGGATACAATCTAGTTGACATGTCTAATTTAACAAAAGATAATGACATTATAATATCATTATCGATTCAATCTCTTTCAATCAAGATCGATAATCTTTATGTCAGTGACATTGATTTGCGAAATTTATCGTGGGTTATTTGTGCTTGACGTTTTTGAATCTATTTCTATCTAAAATAAGCGGTCTAATGATTCCTTCGAGCACACATCTCTGTTCTTGCATTAACTAGCAATCCCTTTCTTTAATATAATATTAATATAATATATAAATATCAAATGATAGTTAAAGGTGATATTTGAATTTGTAACTATGTACGGTTTAAACCACTAAGTTATATAAAATGTATATAACTTAAGAAAAGTATATTAAAAAACACAATTTTCAAAAGTCACAAAATTATTTGTATTACCAAATTATATCGTGTCAACGTGAAAACATTTGAATATAGCTCAAACACAGTTCTTTAAACTCTGCTGTGTCAATCAACAGTACAATTTAACTGTGTTAAATCATGTCAATCTAGTTAGACACAACTTAATTAATATCCTTATTTTTAATTTGCAAATTTACCTTCCTTTATCTACATATATTTTGTATTCTATTATGACTGAGATTCTTAGAACTCGTATTTCAATTAGCTCATTTGCAAGACATTTTATACTAAAAAATCATACTCAAATACTTATATCATAAATCGTATAATTTCTTAAAAATGTAAATTTCATCTTACCAAATTTTAGGTCTTAAAAAAACACACCTGCAATAATTAGCAACTTTTAAGATATCATGAAATATGTCAGCTTTTTAAAGTTAAGTTATCAAAAAAAAATTGCAAACAAATGTGTCACATTACCTTTTTCCCAGGGCTCTACTTTTTGACGAGTGGGGAAACATTGAAAAAAGAGTGATCGGAAAACATCAACTTACCAGATGTTGTCTGGGGAAAATCCACCAAGGGAGAGGTGGATTCATCACACACACCACAATGGCATTATGTGTTTTTTTTGGGCAATTGTTACATTAAGATAATTTTATTGTATTAATGAAGTTTTGAATTTAATATCATAAGTTTTAATGAGAATCTCTTTAACGGTACAATGACATTATGTGTTGACTGGAACAACAGCCAATTGGGTGAAGAAAATAATTTGACTTGCCAATTGGAATAATGGTGGTGAGTTTTTTTTTATATGTAAAATGTCCATGTGTTTCCTAATGAAGGTGCCCACATGTAGTATGTTTGTACGTGTCTTTTCATTCTCAATGTAAAGATTTGTAATTTCAGGAACGTGCATGATGTTTATTTATGGAACAGGAAGAATGAAGAGATGCAGTGCTTTCAAGGCCATGCAGCTCAAATGTGTGGGATTCCAGGTAGAGTTGTCTGCATGGGTTGAAGGATTCACTTTCTGTTGAATTAGACTTCACAGAAAATGGTATGTTTCATTTATATCACAATTAAATGTTTAACCACTAATAGATAAGTAGATTAGAAGGAGAAGATGGAAAAACTAGCATTTTTATTTATTAATGATTTGCTAAGTTTTTACAAAACCAACTAATACATGGAACCAAGAATTTGCAGATAAAGCAACAAAAGACCATCTTAAGATGAAATGCTGCTTCATGGTTGCTTAGCCCTGAGAATGAGATTGGTATTGTGAAAGAAGTATGCTTTTAGTGTATAAAATTCAATGGTATGCTATGCATGATGATTATACCAGCCAGAGGAAACCCTAACCTTTTGTTGCTTCAGACCTCTTGTTCATATAGATTTCAATCCACAAGTCACTGCATCACCATCACAATGGGAGACAATTGAGGTTGCACAAAAAATCAGCTTACCGAAGTGCAGATGGATTGTTGGGCTGCATGCAAACCCGTTACTTCGTTGGTGAATTTCTGCTTATTTCTACGCCTTCTTGTAACTAGCGTAAATCCATCTATATCCCCATTCCTCGTCCTGCCTTTTGCAAATGCCTCGGGTTGCTGCTCCTGTTTTGATAACTGGGAACCTGATTCTGTTTCGCTTCTGCTTCCGCTTCCACACTGCATTTTTGATATTAAACTATCACTTTCGGTAGCTTGCGGAGTACCTCTTGTTTCATTTGGTGTAGCCATGCTTTGCTCAACTGATTTGACAATTAAACTAAGCAAGATCTGTTTTGCAAGTTCTGATTTGTCGGAGTTCAGTGTGAGGGTCCTTCCCTTCCGCTCACCACCACCTTTAGTCTCCACTATTTTGTTTGTAGATACCTTCTCATCAGAAATTCCCCCATCAGAACCATCCTCGTTAGATTTTGGTGATTCCACTGAAAACTCCCTCACAGGAGGTTGGGTCTCTGAATTCTCTTTAGGTTTATCCAAAGGTAGCCAACCACTCCTAGGTACAAATTCGGCAGCATGTGGGTTCATTGGTCTGGTAGGACTGACACAATTGCTCTCACCAGTATTTTGATGGAGTGGATTTCCATTCCTCTTACGGAATGAGTAACCACTTTTATAGTATAACGGTACTCTAGGGCCACAAGGGACCCTTCCAGATACAGATTTAGGAGGAATCACAACAGATGAAGCAGCCAGTTTCTGGTGGTCAATTTTCACATCATAAAAACCAGCAACTGCACCTGAGTTGAACAAATGAGGCGCAGGCAAGAAGGAACTAGGACAAAAGGGAGGGGCTGCAGCTGAAAGTTTGCTTCCTTTTTGATTTGCTTCGAAGGCTTCATTTGCCTGTTGTACTTGCAGAGAAGATTTTTCAGATTCAGAAGTGGTATTTTCTGTTCCCGAAGACTCGGCATTTGACAGGTCTGAGCCAGCCTCACTATTTTCATTTGGTGTATCAATCGGTGAAACCTTTTCATCTACACCCTCCTCAACATTAACAGTCTCCATCAAGCATGCATGGTTTTCTGCAATGCTTTCTACATTTCTCTTTTCTTCTGATTTCTCGGTTCCTGCTTTCAAAACAGTACCAGGTGGTGATACAGCTACAACTTTGTAAGATACAGATTTTGAAGCTCTTGAACCAAGTATCACAGTATCAACAGGTATATCTGACTTGTGTACATGTTCAGTTGACTTGTCCACATTCCTTGCTTGTGGTAAAGATAATCCAGAAAATTTTCCAGCCTCCGTTAGCTTGCCAATGGAATTATCAACAACTGGTTTTGCAAATGCAGTGTTGGATTTGTGCAGTGATGAGCTGGTTTTCTTCTTGTAATGAACCTCATAATTCCTACTGCGAAACTTTGAAATAGTCATGTATCTTTTCCGTGTTGCCTGTGACGATCGTCCCTTTGGATTGGCCTCTTGCCACCCTTCATCTGAATCATCATCTGTTAATCTTAAATCCACAGGTGTGGGTATCCACGGAGTGGAATCTTCGTTATTTATATTTGTGTGTAATTCCTCATCTTTTTTTTCAACCATAGATTCTTTCAAGTTAGAACCTGTGGCTGGAGTGTTATTGTCAGACACAATGCAATGTTCATTATCACCAGTTTCCAGTTGATGAGGCATTTCACTAAAATGCAAGTTCTGAAACACAAAAAAAAGCCAAAAATGAGGTAATTCAAGAATCAAATTAGACAGGCAGCAACGAAAATACAAAAAAAAAATTCATTGAGTTTGTGTTATTAGAGAGTGGTATGGATTAAAAGACAATTATTACAGATTGTTTTACTCACTAAATGAAGGAACTGGGGTTTAGGTTTTGTTTGAGTACATAATAGATTTAAAATCCAGATAGAAAGGACAGAATAACAAGTACCTTTGAACGCCGCTGCTTCTTCATCATGTCTTTATCTTTGGCTTCCTGATCAGGGTTTATGTAATCAAGGAGATCTGCTACACTGAAATGGTCAAAAATCTCACATTTAATAATTAAGAATGCGAACCATTTTGTTAAGAGGTATAATTTTAGAAAATTGCTACCTGAGATGACCCTTGCTTGCTATGGATGCATCAGGTTTTCGGACGCCCCTGCGAGCTGCCTCTTGCTGTTCCAGAACTTTGGATTCAAAATACTCCAACCAAGCAGCAGCATCCTGAATGAGAATATACACTTTCAACTTAGACAAGCACGTCGTCAGGTTTCATTAATAAGCAGACAGGAACCTGAGTGCGCAGATCTTCTGAGCCAAGTTTTTCATGTAGTATCCTCAATGTTGTTTGTTCATGTTGCACACTAAGTGAATAAGCGTCCATCATTGAAAGAGCTATAGCAATGGCATGGTAGCTTGCAGCAGTCTGTTCTTAGAAAGAAACACCACTATTAGTAAAACAACATAAAATAACTATGAACTTGCTACCATATAGCTTAATTGTCCAAACAAATAGCATGGAATCCCAGACAAATATTGAGATTTAAGTAAATGGCCATTAAATATTGACAGAAGGTAATAATGCAGTTAAAAGTCCAAAACAGAAGTTAATATCTTGTTGCACACTTGTTTTAAAGTGCAAAGAATAGCTGGTGCTAAGGTTCTTTTGAAATGATTTCTTTCATTATCTGCAAGACCTTTTATTTTCAGTATAATCTCTTATGTTCTTACAAATGACTCTCAAACATGAGTATGTTTGAGGGGAGGGAAACATGCTTGCTTTATAAAAGTGCAAGGAATAGCCAATATTAAGGTTCTTTTGAAATGATCTTCTTTCATTATCAGAAAGACCTTTTACTTTCAAGATAATCTCATATGTGCTTACAAATGAATCTCAAACATTAGTATTTTTGAGGATGGGAGAGATAGACCTGTATATGGTCAGCTCCAAGCAATCTTTTGTTGCATTTAAGGGCTTCATGTAAGTAGCGAAGAGCAACATGAACATTTCCCATTCCCTCCTCCATCATAGCCACATTTATATAGGTTGCAGCAGAATTTGGATGTGATAGTCCACATGAGAAATGTAGAAGGTACAGTGCACGGTTAACATACCTAACAAAAAAACACAATTACAAATTTTCATTCATAGTTATTGTAATGTCCTATATCACGCTTGTTGCAAAGGGCAGGAATATTGGACAATCGCATGTGTAGAAAATAATTTAGCAAAAGGATGAGGTGTGGCGTCTTGATAGCATTTCAAAAATGATAACGAGAATTAATGTAGTATCAGAATATCAAGTCATGTAACCATTCCAAGAGCTAAATATGCATTCAAACGTCATAACTTGGTAATAGAAACAAAAACTTTAGAAGGTGGCAATAATCCGTTCTAACTAGATGCAACATTAGGAAGTCAGTCACAGTAGTATGATACCAGGCTGCATAAAATAACCGAGACATTAAACTGCACGTGGTTGGAAACAATGATTAAAAGTGAAGTGATTCAACCATGGTTCAACTACGACTTGTTTCAAACAATTACACAATCAGTGCTTTACATGAAAGTTTTTGTTCAACCATATGAAACATATTGGTCCAAAATGGTTGGACCATGGCTTAGATTTTTAAAACAATGTTTAGAAAGAATCTTATTATATTGAAGAAACTTTTTCTATGTTAGGAGATGGTGGAAAACATGCTGAACAAAAATTTGCCAAACTAGAATACTCAAATGAATGACATAATAGATGGAAAGATCAGCCAAAAACAAGCTTTCAAAGAAACAGGAACTAGGTAATAAACATATCTATACAAATTCGAACTTTCCACAATAAGAAACGCAAGCAGAATTGGAATCAAAGGATGACCTGGATAAATTTCTTCTATTGATAATACTAGATTGTTTACCATTCATGACAAATGCAATGGAGGGTGCATCCATGGTGGCAAGAAAGGGGTTGGCAGCAATAGGAATTAGGCCAGATGGCCCTAACGGTAGTGGAAATGCAAGGGAGCAACAAATGGAATACGGTGGGAAGGTGGTCCAGCAGGACTGGCTGAGGAGAAACTACAGCTTGGAGTTGTGGTTGGGAGTACAGAACACTGGAGAAGAGTTGCCAGTGGCAGCAACAGACTAGGCTGACAACAACAGCTGTCCAAGCTTTTTAGCATTGGGAGGACCTGGAGCAAGAGGAGGGGTGCTGACAACCTAGAAGATAGGCTAATAATGGTTGGGAAGAGGGTGGTGCTTAGAATTTTTCTCCTCCCTATTTGGATTTCTCACACATTTCTGGACTTTCAAATCACCAATACCATGTGAGAACACACAAAATTGTGGACATGGTTTTATTTTATTAGCAAGCATAAGACTTTTATATATAAAGGCTAAATAGAGAAAACAAATACAACTCAAGTGATGTAAGATAAAACCCACACACAACACCTAACCCTAATACATTAATATAACAATAACTATACAAATTTGGACTTTCCACAATAAGAGATGCAAGTAGAATTGGAATCAAAGGGCGACCTAGATAAATTTTTTCTATTGATAATACCAGATTGTTTATCATCCAAATATTATGTAGGTGATGACCAAAACTGAACTTAGTCAACAAGCAAGTTTTTGATTAGGTGCAATACTAAACATACTACCAGATAGAGTTAGAACTATGACATGTGGATCTATTTTGCAACATACTTGGATGTATTGGTAACAAAAAGTGGTAAGGTTTTTGTTTGATAATAAAGTGAAATCAAAATGTAAACTTAAAATATGGAAAACTACAAGGACATCAAAAACTTACTTTAAAGCCAGTTCTATGTGTTGAAGGCGATAGTAGAAAACAGAAAGATCTCCATAACTTTTCATTGTTTCCGGATGATCAAGACCAAGTTCCCTTTCATTTATGTCCAGAGCCTTTTGCTGATAAATAGTAGCCTAAAAGATATGGCAAAGAAAACATCAACATAGTATGCTAGTAAAATGCTGTTTTCCCAACAAGATACAATTTCAATGATATGTTGAATCATCCTTTAGAACCTTTACACTGTTTAAAGTGATGGGCTTGATCAGTGTGAGTATAAAACTATTGGTATCAAATATTTACCATGCTGAATCTACCTGATTAAAATCTCCAGTATGATAGAGTACAACAGCTAACAAACTGTAAGCGGTGGCTGTTATACGATGGTAAGGCCCACATACAGCGATCATTTTTGACAGTGCCTTGACATTTGCAATGAACATGACAAATTCAGTAATAAGTCAAAAGCATTGGGATGCTACAACAATGGTACATCAATCACATAAAAAACCTTTGTGCCAGAGTTGGCAGCATCTTCAAGCTTGCCTTTGTCCAATGCCGCCTTGGATGACTCCAGCAAGTTCCGCCCATCTGCAGATGAGCAGACAACATGCTGCATAACATTGACAGTTTACATGTGAATACAAGATGCTTTTCTTTTCAAGGTAAATTTGTGAATAAGAAAATTAAATATGTTGTGTCATACTTTACACAAAGGCCCCATGCTGATAATATCCGAATCTTGAAATGGGTTTGGACTGTCAAAATCATAATCTCTTGGAACCAATTCTAGTCCAACCTGATAATATATAAGACTTGCCAATTAATTGATGTGCAAAACAAATCTGTATGGAATCTTAGATGGAAGAAGATACCTTATTACAGAGACCTCGAAGAATGATAAACTTTCTTAAATGCAGAAATTCATTTTTTAACTTCCAACAGAATCTTGCAGAAATGAAAGCTTCCAGCCATTTCATTTTGAGATCATGATCTTTAATCAATTTTTCATTATGTTTGTCATGTTTTACAGATCCCAGTAAGAAGTTTAACACTGCTGCCATAACTGATGCCAGATCTTCTATATTGCCAATTGCAGCAATGACAGCTTGTACAATGTGCTTGAAGGCTCTGGTAACCATCTCGTGAATGCAAAGCGACTGAATATGGGGAAGATTCTTGGCAAGATCAACCTAGTCCATTGGAAATTCCACATGGAAATATAAGTTTCATCATACAAAACAAAAAAAGAAATATAGTCACGAAAAAAGCATTTTATTGAAATAGTATATTCCAATTACCACACGGCCTAGAGAACACATCTTTAGACCTCTTAAATGCATGAAATCAGTTAAAGTTCGTCCATCAACAGGGGAGAGTTCAAGTGAAGCAAAATCTGCCACCTGAAATTAGACAAAATCAAAGATCAACTTAAAGTTGCATATGTGCAACGAGAACACATCCTTCACCTATTATGAAGGAGAATATTGCTAAAATTAACAACATCAAAAGTTTCCTTTTAAGGCCCAAAGTAAATAGTCAGTCATACACATGAGGAAATTTCATAGTGATAATAAGAGTAAAAGGTTAATCAGGTCATAAGCATGTGAAATTTTAATTGAGAAAATAAAAGAGAAGAGAAAGTGATCACCAGCTTTGGTAATGCCACATCTTCATAAAATCTGTGTGCCATTTTGACAAGCTCCTCTAAGGACTGACAAATAAAAATAACAAAAGTAAGGAAAATGATATTGAAATTTTGGAGTACAGTGAATTGAAATTCAAGAATATTGATAGTGCTCTGTAAAAAATAATTTCTGAGAAACCCAGTGATAGAACAACCAATACCTTAATTCTACCATCTAGCCTTTTCGTCCATATCTTTCTAGCTATGAATAAATCATCCATTGAATTTCATTTAACTAAATTTTCTCACAATTGCTAACTAAATAGATTTATATTTTTCTTCACTTTTTTAAGATTACTCTACACTAATTAATTCTCTTTTCCTAAACTAATGCATCCTTTGATTTTCTCAAAAATATGATCAAACTACCAAAGTCGACTTTTACATAGCTTAAATTATTGAACCTTTCATTTTATTTTTAACATATATTTTATAGTATTACCACTCATCCATCTAAATATTTGCATCTCTACAATATCAATTTTTGTATATAACATACTTTACAATTCAACATTTTGAACAATAAAGTATATAGTGAAGCAAATAGTAGTTTTATAGAATTTTATTTTTAATTGTAAGGGTAATTTCATATCACATAATACTTTAGAAGCATTAGTCCATTTCATCCACCATACTTAATCCTATGAATAATATTCTCTATAATTTCTCATTTGCTACTCATTATAGATCCTAAGTATTTAAAAGTCTTACCTTTATAAATCTCATGACCACTTCATTATATACCTACATGATGATTCCTATTTTTCTTGAACTTGCACTTCATATATTTAGTTTTTCACATACTCTATCTTTAGTTTTCATATATTTCACTTACTCCATCTTTTTCTAAAGTATCTTTTCATAATTCTAATTTAGAACTAATTATACCTTACTTTCATTAACCAAAATTGTCATCAACAAACAACATACATAAGAGTATTTCTCCCTAAATTTTCTAGGTCATTTCATCCATAACTAAGGCAAACAAGTATGACCTTGGAGAGGACTCTTACTTAGAATGCTATATCTAGCAACATCTAAGAAAAACCTAGAGTTTATCTTCCTCAATTAATTGCCAAACTTTTCCTTTGCAACATAAACCCCTCTCCCTCAACCATCATTGTCAGACAGCATGACCCTTCCAGCATGTTCAAAGGGAAGTTTTAAAACTACATATAGGCATTGCCCAACAAGAGCATTAATCAATTCACTGAACCTATAAGTGACTGCCACGTGACAAACAAAACATATATTGCCATAAAAAGTCATGTGCTATATACCAAACATATAATATGAATGTGTTTAAAGGTACAAATAATAGAAAAATAATAAAAAATGTCAAGTGATTAATGTTGCCAATAGTGTACGCTTTTAACTACAATTGAGCTCCAAATAATAGAGAATTCTTGTTTTCTCCTTTGGGAAAAATGAATTCATAAATCAGCATGCACATGAAAGAAGAAGTTGTTGCAGCACCTACAATATCCATTTCCATACCTTTAGATGAAGACCAGTCCCAGAATCTTTCAGGCGCAAGTAATCTTCTTCAGATATTAATCTCTGCAGTTCAAATTTCACATTCATTTCAGGTGATTTAATTTCATTTGATTCCTGCACTTTATTGGCCAATTTGCAGTTTCCATTGAAATCTTTTACAATCCCATCAGGCATGAGTCCCGAAACATCTGATTTTGACTTTAGTTTCTTTAACTGCTCAAAGTGCTTTCCAAGACCTTTAATGGAAGGCACAGTGAAAATATCATCAGTATCTTTGGTCCCATCTATCATAGAAGTTTCCCTTTTTTGTAAATGTTGCACCAAGCAAGCACCAAGTTCCCACCTGATGGTCTGCAAGCTACTATGGGTTGTGTTACCTAAGTTCTCCAAACTCTCTTCAATTACTTTTCGGATTAAACTCCTTGCGTCTTCTATAATATCAGAACAGGGTGAATGCTGGATAACCCTGAGTGAGCTTCTGCCACTCTTTGGAAGCAAAACTCTAAAACTGCAAGGGAAAGGGGTTGAGAGGAGATAATAGTGAATAATCCTTGGGAGATAATCTGTCAAAAGTTTTGATGGAAAAAAAGGGAATGATGTATATGTACAGGACGCATACCTGTTTATATTCAAGGCATTGGCACCTCCATCTGGCAGATCATCTACATCAATATATGATCTATTGCATTTTCTTTCTATATTACCAGAAATCTTAACCACTGCAGTGTACCCACAATTTCTAACAATTACAACCCCTAAGGTGGATATATCCTGCAAGGAAATTAGCCTTTCAGCATTTGCAATGAATAAATATATTTTTTGAAGTTTATGGCAGAGAGTATGGACAAGCATTGTGTTCTTACTCGAATAACTGTACTCTCATCTGCAGTTATCCCTTTAAGAAGATTACTCTGTGCAACCTCTTCATTGGATATACCAGACAATTGAATTCTCTCAATTTTATCCTGTACCTTCACATTAGCATCTAGCATATCTCGTTTTACCATGATTTTCAGATCTCCCATGTCTTCTTCATGAATAACAGAGCCTGGGTTACAATTTGAATAAAGTTGATGATCTACAAGTCGACGAATTTCTGAGGTAGCTATAAATATAGCTGTATCAACAAACAGGTTATGCAACAAAAAGGCCTTTCTATCACGTATGAGTCTCTCATCTTCAGTTTTACATGGCATGCTTTGCAAAATTGAAAAGTCTGCAGCCCAGTGCCTATAAATATGCTTTCCCTCTTGTGCATTTCCACTAGCATTTCCACCCCATTTCTCATCTTCCGCTGGTAAGAAGATACATTTCAATGGAGCCTCGGGAAAAGAGGGTGGGATAAGCCATGTGTTTGCACGGAATCCATATGGAAGATTACCAAACTGAACAAAATTTCATGTTGTTAACAAGAATATTCCAAATATTTGAAATCTACGCAGGAAGAAATGCACTATTTAGATCCTGTGATGTCTAAAACACGTAGTTTCAGAAATGCCACCTTGTTGTGTTCCAGAAAAGCTTTCATGAGAGAATCATAGGCCTGCATAACAACCAGAGGTGATTGTAGCCAACAGGAAATATTCATATTACATAACAATTAGAAATAACAAGCACATTTTGTCAAGACAGATTTCTGAGCTGTGTATAACTTTGAAGTATTCAAGTCTAGGAAGTAGAAAGGAAAAGTACTCACATTTGTGAAGGCATTACTAAGTCGCCGCAATAAATCCACGAGAGTATGGCTATGAATACACTGCTTCCCCAAAGTGTAGAAACCTCTAAGAGAAGCCGCTATATTCAGCAACTTCCCATTGCAAACCTTAACCTGCAAGGCCGCTCAAGTCATGATTAAACCACAAGGAAAACTATGGGAATGAATCTTTCACTGCAGCTAAAGTTTACATTAAACATCCAGTTTTCATCTTTCATTATCTAAAAACTAAAGTAGGCATTAATAACCATAACACATTAATGGAAGTATTCATTTTCCGAACAAAAGCTTCTCACCTCAAGCTCATAGAAGTCACCTTCGTTCCTCTCCAAGTCGGACCCTTTCTCCCGCTTCCTGATATCTATGAAGCGGAAAAAAAAAAGAAACTACCTTCAAACTTCCTCCAAAATCAATAAAATCCGCAGATCACAAGGTAAGGGAACATCACTCACACTGGACGGGAGAGGCGAGGTGAGCGAACGAGAAGAACTCGTAGAACTCGCAAAGCTTTGGCGGCGGCTGGATCGCCTCCATGTCGAACTTCTCTGATATCGCCGGGATCGGACCTTCGTCGTCATCGCTAGCGGTTGCGGAGCGAGGAGGAGAAGACGGCGGCGGGGACGAGGGCATGCACGGGATTTTGCCATTTGCGGTGCCCTGTTTCTTCGACTTCTGCTTCGCACCGGACGTGAAGGAGGTGGTGCTGGCGACAATTTCCAGCAGCCTTCGCACGTGCGACAGGGACGATTCCTCCGTCGTGTAGTCCTCTGCACACGTGTGAAAGAGTACGTAATCCGTTTGTTAGAAATTTAAGAAATAAAAAATTTTAAAATTATTTATGTATATTATAAAAAAAATTAAATTTAAATTTAAAAAATTTTATAAATATTTTATATTTAAATATTTTTAAAAAAATTTATAAATATTTTATATTTAAATATTTTTAAATAATTTTATAAATATTTTATATTTAAATATTTTTAAATAATTTTATAAAATTTATAAATATTTTTAAAAATTTATAAATTTATAAATATTTTATATAATTTCACATTTTTCTCGTAACATTGAATTTAAAAATAGTTAAGAGAAAAGATAGATAAGATACATGATGTTAGAAAATTATATTATAATAAAATTTTTACTAAGAATTTTGAAAAAATTTATGCTTAAATTTTAAAATTTTTCAAAATTTTCTTTTTCCAAGATTTTCAATATATACAAACTCTTCAAAATAAAAATTGGTAAAAATTCTTGTGAATCCTTTAATACCTGGAAAGTGGAAACTGGATTTCTACACAAATAATTTGTTGATGGAAAATGATTTTTCATTAATTCTAATTATCTTTACTAAAGTTAAAGTAAGAACAAAATCCTATCAACCACGCTAATCACTGTGTCAATGAATGAAGACAATATATCTTCAATATATTTAAAGTCAGGGAGAACATAAAAATTAATCGTATTTAAAGAATGTGGTAATAAAAATATGCATTGACTTAAGACTTCGTTTATTTATGTATGTTGTACTTATTATACACTAATTTTTCACAAACTTCTATACATCATCATTATTAGACAAATTTTCATCTTACAATATACATGTAATTCTAACACCATTTATTTCATTACTGTTAACTTTCTACCATTATTAAAACTGATTATACAATAAATAACTTCGTAACAAATACAACTAAAAAGTGTTTGTGCATAAAAAATGGTAGAAAAAAAAAATGGAAAAATCATTTCCCATGGACTTTAAATAATGTTTGTGTTAACGGAAAATAATGAGAAATCATTTTTCCATAATTTTTCAACATATTTAAATAAAACAGGATTTCTTGACATTCATTTCTAATGTCACAAATACACAGAAATCACTTAACTTTTGTAAGAGTCATTAATGTCATGATCTTTAATGTCTTTTTTTATACTGATTTTGAGAAAATTTGTACATTTAAAAAGTATAAGAAATAATAAAAATTGTGAAAAATAATAAATCAAATTTTCTACAATTTTTCAAAGAGACACAAACTCCTCCAAAAGTTACCACTTTTAAGCAATTTTTTATTAAATCTTGTAATTTTTATTTCTCATTCATTCATAAAATTCTTGTTATTTCTTTCGTATCATTTTCATGTATATAAATGGATCTTAAATTGTCGACGAAAAAGACAAACCAATGCTGAAAATGTCGACATTCGGATGGGCAGTGCCAAAAGTGATGGTCACGCGAAGCAGGACCAACACAGGCCACACTTCTCACATTTTTCTACCCAATACATGTGAGAAGGATGCAACATGAATCGTGCAGAGGTTCAGACATTGGAAGTTCAGACACGACTATTATTTTTCAGTCACACAAAGATCGTATGCGTATTATTAAAAAACCTTCTACTTTTTAATCAAAATATTAGTTTTAACTTTTTTATAAAAAATATTAGTTTTTGGTCAACCCTAGACTTGTTTATGCCCTCCCTCTACAGTATGCACTACTTTTTCTACATGCTTAGGTGATAATCTAATTGACGGAGTTATTAAAATTATAGCTACGTTTGGTAATAATTTTAAAATTCTAGGAGTGATAAAAAATAATTTATCAGTATTTTAAAACAAACAGGTAACGACTATTTCGATTTTTTTGTTGTTGGACCAAACAGATAACATTAAAAAATATGAAAAAGTTATATCGAAAAATGTATTTTTAACATTAAAATTATATTTTTTAATAATAATGATAATTGTATTTGGAGCCATAACCAAATGACGCCTATATAATCTCCTACTTTCTATCAATATGAGAGCATCCCCACACTGATGTAATTAAACAGAACTACATGCTTGGTGGTGAAATGGTTCTTCAATTGAAGTAAGGTTCTACTACGTGGGTGTGTGGTATACACCACAGGATCACAAGATTTAATGAAGGGATGGGTTAAAAAACTAAAAAACCATCGATATTTTCAGAGCCTAATGCAACAGTTTCCATGTTTCTGTCTGTTTCCTGATTCCGTGGATGGAATCTACCTGTCCATTTTTCCCATGGGTTTTTACTTTCCGTCCACTCTGACGGCTGGCCCCAAGAGAGAAGGAATATGCCCAAGGCTGGCAACCTTTCCACGCCAACACCTGGCGCTATCAGAGATGTCACCAACTTTTGATTTTTTTTGTTCTCGGTGGTCATGCTTATTTTTTATTTTACTTGTTATAGAGTTAATTTTGTATAAATTTTTATTATATTATTATGAAATTTAATTTAATTTATTTTATTATCTTTAATTTTAACTTTTAGAACTAATTTGACTAAATAAAGTTAAAACAAACAAACAAGTATTCCACCAACCCAATTAATAAAGGTATTTTTATAATCATTTGTGCTTGTCAAGCATTCGTGGCTTTCATCTACAGTAGCCCACGAGGAGCTTAAAAGCTTGATTTCCATTTCATGAGGCAATTTCATCACTAACTTTTTATTATATAATTCTAAAATGAACTTGTCTGCTAGTATGTAATACAAATCAATTTTAGTTAGTTAATATAACCAAGATTACTAGTTTTTTATATTTTCTGTTGGGATTCAAATGTTAGCAGTAGCATACTTTTTACCCATTTGAAAAAACCTAATAATTAGTACATGTTCAATGGTAACTTGCAGAGTTTTGTGAGATAAATTTCATCAGTAAACTGGTTTATTGATCGGTATATGACAAGGTAAGATGCAGATTTTGCAGGTGTTGTGCATCAGTGATTACCTTCAACAATCTTCAAAGCACAGGGCTTGAGAGAAGTGACATCTACACCATCTCCTAATCTCTGTCTTTTCACCTGCAGCAACAACAACAACAACAACCACAACAAAAACCTAATTCAACAATTGCTAGATTCAACACTAAGTTTGATCGGGAAAAAGTGATTGCCCAAAATAAACCAGAAATCCGTCTGCCATGATGGAAACTGCAGCAACAACATCCTCAATTCCAAGACAGAAGTATGTAGACACACATACCACATGGGACAATGAATAGCTTGTGAGATGGCAGGTCTCTACATTGGATGCCAGCAGCCTCCTCACATCTAAAATCTTATCAGATGATATCCCCTGCAAATACCCACCAATCCTCGATATATAAAAAGGAAAAACCAATGAACCATATCAAGGAAGAGGCACAGCAGCGACGACAAATCCAATGGAACCAGAGAGACTTCACAAATGAGGGCTGTTCTCACCTTGATTAGCACTTGTGTATCGTAAGGAGTTGTCACCGTGATGTCAAGAACGCTAGGCACGACTGTACGTTGCATCCAAAAAAATAACAAAACAAAAACACAAACCAACAATAGAAGATAAGCCCAAGAAGGAAGCAACCGTAGTTACCATACCCTTGTCTTCTCTTCCCACGGGGAAGTATACAAAGCAGGAGATAAAGAATAAGTCTTCCGCTGTAAAAGCAGCAAACTGACCTTTGTCTTCCTTCTTCTTCCTCTCACCCTTGGACTTGTTGCCTTTACCTCTCCCACCCTTTGGAGCCATGACGAGTCTGCTATTCAACTCTCTATCCCTCCTCGATGAAGAAGAGGAAAGAGGTGGAGAGAAAGAAGAGAGGACAATCACACACACACCCACACACACACACACACACACACACACAGAGGAGAAGAGTAACGAGAGGATAGGATAAGGAATTGGGTTTGGTCACACTTGCAAGATTTCTCCTCAATCCTGGCCTCTCATTCGGCTCAATCCTCTCACCATCACTCTCCCCTCTCTCTCTAGACCACACCAAAACCCTTCTCTCTCTCTCTCTCTCACTCTCTCTCTCCCTCTCTCTGTATATATAGAGAGACACACACTAGAGATGAAGGGTATCGGTCTTAAATGCCCACTACAGAAGAGCCTGCAGGAGGCCGGGCGCAGTGAGGACAGAGGAGGTGGCGGTGCAGGGGGGAGAGGAGCGTGAGCGGACGAGCTGGAAGGACAATGACGGCTGTACACGAAACACGTGTCACGATGCGCGGCCAACTGCGTCGCTACATGGCCACGGTAAAACGGAAACTGCAGAGGCATTTTTCACCGTCGCCGCCGATTTGACCGGTTACCGAAGGAGAGCGACCGATCACTCCAAGGCCGCCGGACGATTACGCTTCTCTATTTTGTTTGGGTGTTTTTCCGAGATAACTTGAGTTTACGATTTAATATAAAATATATAATTTACGATAAAAAATAATAATAATAATTTAATTTTATGTATAATAAAAAATATAGAAATTATTTAATAAAATTATATAATATCGACAAATACAATCACTTGTCGACGTCGACGGTCTGCTATTTACTGCGCGCGGTGTATTTGTAACGGCGACGTTGCCGAAGCTTCGCTTTTTCTTTAAAAAAATAAATATTACTTTAAAGTGTTGATTGTTTTTAACTCCTTTCAGAAAATATTTATTTGTATAATTGGTAAAGTAGGATGAATTTCATATCTAATGAATAGTATTTATTTATTTGTGTGATTGATAATGAATAAAATATGTAATAGAATAATAAATAATATTTATTATATTAACGTGATGATATTTTTTAAAAAAAATTATTATAATTTTTTTTAAAATTATCATATCTAATGAATAATAAATAATGATACTATATAATACAAAGTAAAAAATAAAAATACATATGATATAACACAAACAAACGGAGGCATTATTACTACACTCTCGAAAAGAGTTGCTCCCAAAGGTACTCTAAGATAATTTTATTATATATAATTTTAAATTTAAGATTATAGATTTTAATATAAAAACTTTTTAATTACTAAAATATCACTTTAGTGATAATGCCGAAATTTTGCATTATCAATGGTAAAAATTATATTTTAAATAAATGATTATAAAAGAGTATCTATTTAATTTAATCTTTATTATTGATAAATTTTAAGTTAATTTATCTTAAAGGATTCTTTAGTACAGAAATGCGAAACGAAAATAGAAAATTCAAACATAAAAGAAAATTAGAAATGTAAATAAATGATAGAAAGTGTGGACGAAAATTAAATTTTTATAAATTTATTAATACATTGAGGATTATATAATATTTATTTTATAATTTAATACATTAAATATATCCCCCTTAACTATCTGTTAAAGCATGTTAAGAAATTTTTTTAAAAAAAAAAACTATCTAGATCACAGTTTGAATATCTGTGATATTTATTTCTAGTGAGCATCCATGCTTACATTTTAATTTTTGAAAATTTTTATTAAAATTTAAATATCGATAAATGTAAAAAAATATTTAATAAATTTTAGTTGGTTTGAAGAAGGTTTGTACAGATGTAGTTATTTATTTAAATCAATGACTGCGTTTGTGTAAGTAAAAAAATCTGAAAACGGAAATTTTGAAAAATAGAAAAGAAAAAAGAAATGAAAAATTACGAAATGGAAAAATTTTAAAGATTTTTTGCGTATGTTGTAGAAAATTCAGTGTCCAGAAAAATAATTTTAAAAAAATTATAAATATTTTATATTTTAAATATAATTTTATATTTTTACGAGTTTAACTATAGTTGAAAGAAATTATATAAGATGCACGATATCAAGTAAGTTGTAATGAAATTTTCATAAACTATAAGAATTTTTTCAACCAAATAAGTAATAAATGGTGAAAAAAATCTATAAATATAGTGATGGAAAATTTTAAATTTTTTTACATTTTTCAAAATACATAAATACCTAAAAAATTTGAATTATTTTAAAATTTTTCTTTTCCAAAATTCTCAAAGACACAAATTATCATAAATAGTAATTTAGTAATGCAGTATATATTTATTAATTTATTCAAATCTGCTTTATCTATGGCTTACCTTTTATTCCCAATATTAATCGGCAATGTAAGTTACAATTAATTAAATAAAATGCAATGATTCAATTGATTAGACTTAAGTGATATCTATGGCTAAAAAGCATGTCTAGAAAAATAAGATTTTTACCGTATAAAATTAGTGATATATAATATTTTTATAAATATAATATGTAAATAGTAATTATAATTAAAAAATTTATAAAATAACGAAAATAATTTTACTTTTAACTGACTAATATTTTTTTAGAAAAATATATATTAATTTTTACCTTAACAAACAACAAGAATTTGTATTAAACGTCTGGTGAAGACATAAAGCCCCACCCACCTATCTATTTAAGGCCTTCACAGTAAATTAAATGTTTACCGTGAGCATTCGTATATTCGCCTTATATGAAAAAGTAAAAATTTTCATTATAGACATCAACGGTAAAAAAAAAAACTTTTAGAATGTACATGTATCTTCAAAAAGTTAAATTTTTCTACCATTTTCAATTATTTCTAAAGATACAAATCTCCTTTAGTATATCATTTCTCAAACGATCCTTAGATCAGATGCTCGTGTCTTTGAAAAATATAAAAAATGATAAAAAATAATAAGTTAAAATTTTCATATATTTTATACTTTTTAAGGCTTTTTATAGACATGAATCCCAAGTATTAGGTAATGTTTGTGTATTTAAGTAATCTTATTTAAAATTTTCATCATTTTACATAATGTTTTATTAATTTTAAATATACAGATTCTTTCTTAATGTTCGTCATTGATTTGACTAGAATACCTACACAAATTAATGTCATTGATCTTAAATAGAATTCTTATCTTAGGCTTCATTTGATTTTAATTTTTTTTCATGTATAAATTTTTATTACTCAAATTATCATGTAATTTTAACTTCATTTACGAAAATAGCTATAATTGTAATTTTATCCAACTTCCAAAACTACAAAATGTATTTCCTAAACTCACATAACTCACTCCCACTCTTACTCAGCATGGGATATTGTGAATTACATGACTTATTCTATTCTTTTGTTCGTGACACCCTGAATTTACATTTACTTTCATGGTTTTATTTGTACACAGAATTTAACAAAAGTGATTTGATGAAAATTCTTTTTTTT
>JAMKPZ010004493.1:0-29311 GCA_024699675.1 Amphibolis antarctica
ATTCACACACACACACACACACACACACACACACACACACACACACACACACACACACACACACACACACACACACACACACACACACACACACACACACACAAACATATATATAATCATTACAATTATCAAATTGGATTTCACTAACATATAATAGAAAAACATATTTTGAATATGCGTATTTATTACTTAAGAACAAGTCTTTATTCTTTAACATAACTAACTATACAAGTACAATCCAAGATTTAAACGATAAAGAAAAAATCAAAATAGTAAAGTCATATCAATAACAATGATAACTCAAAATGTAAAATCAAAAAGGTAAAAAAGACCAATTAAATGGACAAAATAGGAAGATGGCAGTTTTTGCTTAAAAACGGGAAAGCAGTCAATTAATTGGAAATAGTCATGTTTCAAACCATTTTCCCCATCTTTCCAAAAATCTAAATAGTTTAGGCTAACAAACATTTAAATGGTGATTAGATGGTAATTTTTTCCATTTTTTACAATAATGTTTAATAGGATGAATTGTGATCTTCAACAAAAAATAAGTATAGCAAGAAAATATATTGCTAACAATAGCATGATGCTATGATATTGGCAGTACTGGTAGTAATAGTAACTAGCAATTTATAATGCTGATTTGAAGCACAACCATTCCTTTATGTTTCTACTTATGAAGATAGTGGCCACCACAAATGCTAAAGGTCTCCAGATACAATAGCTTGCTTAATAGTTAATAGACTTATGAAACCAACGCCAGGTTATTGCCCAACATTGAAACATGTGTTGAGATCTGTAATATAGCACTTAAGATAGTTCATTACATTTTTAACAACATTTCCTTGCATATTCAGAAATGATTGGCTTCTTTATATTGTAGATGTACATAGATTATTGAATATTTATCTATAGATTCTAACATTCACTACAATATCTTCATCTTTATCTTTTCATGTACCTTGATTGTCAAAAAATGGAGAAAATAACACCAATTTCATGTTTGGAACCAATAGGTTGGATCACTAAATTTTTGCATGAGAAATTGTGCTCAATGTTCCTACTGGTTCCAACTTCCAAAACATTCATGGTGTCAGGATTTAAATCCTGATCTGCAGAAAGGTGTATGACCCTTGCAATGGATGTCAATTCTAGACAACCTAAAGAATACTATCATTAAACTCTGATCTAATTGTGGCATAGTGCACAACATGTTCATATCAAATATGACCCACATGCCCAATTTCTAACTGCAAGATATGCATAAAATGTTCATATTACCTGTCCTCCCACCTTCATTCCCAAAATTCCAAGATCTATGCCTTTCATAACAGTTCCTCTCTCAGATTGACCCACATCAAATCCATATGGCTGCATATGATCAGCATAAAGAATCAATACAAAATCTAAAGTAGGAAGAAATGCATAAAAAGCATATTTTTATTTGGCCGATCATTAAACTGTCCTTTGTGCACATTCTACCAAAGCATGATAAATGGGAAAGTGCATGTTCATAAATATAATTTTATTTGATAAAATAAGCATTACAAGGAAGCTATGACAAAATCAAATTGTTGATGGCATGGCTGTCCTTACTGTTCCACCACCAATACCAAGCCCCTGCCTACTAGTCATAAAGGTGATCCCTTTCCACTTTGCAACATAATGCACCTACATTAAGAAATCTAGAAATCAAGAAATATCTTATTATTCCACAAGTATTAACTTCTCAGAAAGTATTGATTCTACAGCTATTGAAAAATTTAGCTTCTTTCATTGCATGAGAAAATATTGGAAGTTCAAAGTAAAATGATCTGAAGAATAATTTATAAAATCAACAAGCTGCCATTTCATGATGATCAGATATCATAGCATACTAAAGCAGATACCATGAGGATCGTAAAAGGACAATATTCTAAGCAAACAACTTCCGGTATTCTAAGCATATAGTTCAAAATTTGTCATTCTTTTCTTGAAAATATTACATTATGCAACAAAGACGATAGTGTATCATGGTGTTTTAATTTACTCTAGTAAGCAGTTAAATTGCAGTCATGTTGCACTATTGGTTGGATCTTGAATTTATAATTTGAAAAGTTGGAACAGTACCTTAATAAAAATTTTATTTTGCTAAGAAGAATATTTTTGTTAGAGAAAGAAACTACATAATCAAGAAGATGGTGAGCCAAGAATGAATAGCAGTATCACAACCAACCACATTCTCCCTAGCTGTAGTCATGTAGATCACTAAACAACCATGAGAAAACCCTTTTCCTTCCGATGATCTAATATCAAGAATCACTAACATTGTATGGTTCTTTTTATCCATCTTACCCACCAAAGAGCAAGAGGCCACATTTCCCATATCATGCGTTTGCTGCTCTCTGGCACTTTTTTACTTAACCCCAAATTCTAAAAATCTGAGGATGGCCCTTGAAGCAATAATCTAACTACGCCACTATGAGCCGAGGGTTACGGACTTGAATCCTAGGGAACTACTCCATCTATGGAGCAGTGGAAGTAAGCCTGCAAACACATTAGGGCCCTCCTCTGATCCCACATTGATGGAAGCCTTGCACAATAGGTTAACCCTTTTATCAAATATTACAAAAAATCTGCCAATCAAATTGCATCAACTTTTTGTCCAAGATTTCCACCAACTTTTTTTACTTCTGTAGATTGAAAAAAACATATACCAGATTTTGTTAATAGCCGTCTACTTGAAGCATTGAAACCATTGTTGAAGATTAAACTTTGTAAGAACGCCAACATATAACTTTCTAGATGAAAATTTGAACTTTGGACATATTATGGTGATTTCACAACTGTTTAATGCAAGCCAAACAGGTGCAAATGTGATGAACAGGGAAAACTGAAACAAAGCGTAATACCTAAGATATTTATTATTTTCTTTTGAGTATCACATTTAAACACTGATTCAAGGAAGCCTAGACAGGCAAGGGTGTGATAAGAGTGTATTTATGAAGTTGTTTCTAGAGTACATCCAAGGAGCATTTGGCCGAGTAAACAAATACAGTTTGAATGCCTTAAGTAATGGTTATTCATGTATTTTAAAAATGATTATCATGCCATTTTGTGGATTCCATTTCTTTTAAGTAGAATTAGGCATGTGGCAAAATCTTGGTGTTTAGGTGGAGTTGAACTTTAAGTGCTTATTTGGGCTTAAGTTGGGCCCATGAATTGTGGCTAAATTGGATTGTATGTTGGTATGGTGATATGGGTGGATGATAGACGCTCATTAGAGCTTGAGCATGGCACTTGAAAGCTAAGTGTGTGTTTCAATACATCAAGCACGCTCCGATTGGCTAATATGTTGATTAGATCGCTCATGGAATTATGTGGCCAAGATGACAAATTGCAGAATGTTGAGTCTTACTCTAGCAAACAAGCAGAATACTACCCCATGAGACCATGACCTAGATAAAATGTAAAATGACACAAGTTAGATGACATCTTATTAGTCTTGTGGGCTATCACTTTTATGAATATATGTTATATGGATATTTGTACAAGTGCAAACCCTATCTATAGGTAATAGCCTTTATTATCAATGATAAATCAAGCATTTTCCCTGACCTCCACATGATTCCAGAGCACTAATCCAGCCACTCCCCCCTCTCTCCTGACTTATCAATAGCCACTCCTCCCCACTCTCTCCTGAATATATGTTAACAGCTCTTGCAGCCATGCCATTGCTGTTCAACCATGTTCTGTGCTTCCACCTCTTCATTTTCTCATCTGTGCCATGTTTGAGGTCTAAGATTGTGTGTGCCATGTTTGTTCCTTGAACTACAAGGTTGTGCTCCAGAGATGGCTTTTTGCTTCAGCTCAAGTGCTGTTCCTGTGAAATCAGCCACCTACACAACCATTTGTTTCTAATTACGAAAAAATCAGATTTCATTCAATGTAGAAATGGCCTACCTGAAAGATACATGGTTGAAAAATCTCTCAAGGAACATCATATCTAATTACAACTGCATGACTGGATGCACATCCACCTAAAACAATGCAATATAGCTAACTCTATTTGGATTGATTTATTTAAGTGTTACCATACATGCTCTCGGAAAAAGTATAAGGATGGGGATACAAAACTATGCATGACTGCATGATTTGTTTCTTAGTACAATGTTAAGCTTTGGTGAGTGTCGTCTTAAGGTGCAATTGCAAGATACCTCATATTATGTAATTTAATTATCTTACCTTCGTAAATATATTTATTACAAATTCTGGACAAATTATATAATATAAGATTGGAATTATAAGAAACTACTACAAGCATAATGTAACTCCAATAATTAGATATGGGACATACTGCTACACGTGAGCCATTCTTAGCTTGAGCCCCGTTTCCAACCTTCAAATCGTAGTACCTTATAAAGCAACAGTTTGCAATATCAAGATCAGTAATATTTGATTTCCAGCTGATCATCTTGATCAGCCTTGTAGTTGCATTACACTTATTTTTTTAATAAGAATTCTTCTTACCCTTCCCACAAAAAGAACGGTAATATTTAGAAAGAGAAATATTGCTTGTAATAATGATGAATGAAACAAATTTCAAAACAGAAACGCAAACAAGCATGCTTAAAACAATTTTAAGATCAATAAACCACTATATTAAAATCTCTTCAAAACAGAGAAAAGTGTGTGGCAGTTATGTGCCAAGTAGTAGTTCTAATTTCAATATCAACCATATGATTTTGCAAAACAGGGAATTAAAAGCACATGGTATTTCTGGAAATACAGTTATTTGTAGACATTTTTGTTGTCTCTCCATCATAACATCCATAGCACCAACAGTTTCTTTTCCAATCCACTTGCTGAAGTGGTAATTATTTTGTCATCATTATTTTGGTGTCTTAATGTCATGCATCCTCTCTAATATGTTTATCATATGATGAATACATGATCCTTTTGTAGTATTTACTAGGTGATGTTGGAGAACATACGTTTAGTTGCATCTTGACTAACTTATCTCTACCATTTGCAAACATATCCTTGATAATCTTAAACCAATTATTTAAACTACATGTTGTCACTCACATTTATTAAACCTCCTTTGTAATCATAATGGACCCTTTTTAGAAATGTTTTGGTGAAACTTCAGCTGAAAACAGAGTAAACGGGCACATGATATTTCAGGAATCCTTATTATGCTAAGTCTATAAATTCAAGCTTGTTCCAAAGCTTGCTACCATGATTCAACAACCATAAAATGTATAACATAACTTATTATATCTATTCACTATCATTGCAATGGGGTGAATTGCAGGTTTTGTACCATTCCAAAAATTTAATTGATTTAAGATATCTTCGAACAATTTATCCCTGCTAATCCTCAATGAGCATGATGTTTTTATTTTTTTTTCCAACAAATTGCTGACTAAAAAAGGAACAAAAACCTGAAAATTTGTTGATTAGATTCAAAATTGCAATTAACAAACAATATATTGAATCAACAACATGCAGGTAATTCAACTTGTTAAACAGTGAGGATAAACTTATGATCATAAAAAATAGACAAATTATTAGTTGCTAATTAGAATTAGTACTGTATTAAAAAAAGAATGCTAATCTCAAAAGGATTCAATGGTTCTTTCTGCAAGATAAATTGCAACAAGTACAAAAATTTCATTTACTAACTTCAAACCATTAGGAAGAGTTGTGAAATCACTTTCAGGTATCTTTGATGCTCTCAGCTGCAGATAATACTAAGAAAGTTGTAAATGGAAGTTCAAAATTAAGTTCAAGAAACAAGAAAGCACCATATAAAATGTCTTACCGCTCTTCTACTAGTGGAAACTGCATCAGCAAAATCAGAGAAAAAAAATGCAGTTCCTGACATCAATTATTAAAACAAAAGCGTTAACTCACTTTGTGAACAAAAAACATGTGTGCTCCAGAAAATAAAATATCTATACCTATATTTATTTCTTGAAAGCAATTAAGATAAATATAACAAAAGATTAACACAGTAATACAAAATATACAATACTCATTCAAATAATGTCAGCCTAGACAGAGAGAATATTAAGTAATCTGCTACTTGTATTCAATGGATGGTAGTAGAGTATAAGAAAATAAACACAATATAGAAGAATTGACCAATGAAGCATGATATATATGATAGTTACAACTCTGCCCTCACATGAGGAGGAACATGCACATCACTTATGCTTTGCATTTTCTCATTGAATAAAAAAATCTAGTACCCAATGCTAGTCCGGATCAGCGTGTGAGCCTCTAATCTAATTAGGAATGTGCGCATTAGATTGTTCATCAAAACTTTTGGACAATTGACCTTTTATTTATTAACAGAAAATCAGACCTTCCATTACTTCACAAAATTTTGCATCAAAACAGGATTGGAGCCTCTTTATGGACATAGAAAGTGATGCTTAATATTGTGGGGTTGACCAGCCCATTTCAGACTAAGTGGATTTCCTTCAAACATACCTGAATGGCTTGATCACCAAATCTAGCGGCTAGCCAACCAAAATAGCAAACAAGTATGAGTCATGCATGATGAAATAATTTATGATCACCAAGTCCAAAAGGTGTAGCCAAAAATATAGCACATAAGGGGCATTCTGAAACATTCCGTACAGGCAACCTACTAAGAAGCAATAGGTCTCTCAGGACCCTAAAAGTGTCACCAGGAGCACATGCATGCCATTGATAAGAATGTCATAGACAAGACCATTTGCCTTCCCACCACAGTAATGTTCTAACCCTTTATCTGAAGACAATGACAACCATGGCATTTAGTATTGATATCAAATTATCAATCCCACAGAAAAAGAAGACGCATTGATAATTAGTGGAAATGTCAATAGAGATTTCAGTGGAGATGGTGCAAAATTATAAAAACATCAAATTTCAACTTAAAACTCTAAAATGAAATGAAACAAATTATAATAAGTAAAATAACTTCGATTTATTTTTTAGGAAATTATACTAATTAAAATGTCACAAAAAATCATATAGTGTTGTATGCATGAAATTATCTACGAAAGTTTTTTTTTTAAAACGAAATTAAACAATAATTGTACAAAAATAAATTATAATATACTAATGTTATAAAATACATTTCAATTTCATGTTGAATACCTTGTAAGGTCATAGCCGTGTCATTGCTGCTGTTACTGCAGCAAGTATTGGTTTAACATTTCCTAACATGTCATGTGATTTCTCCATGCTACAAAATGGCTTCATGATATGGCAGTGGCACAACATATTGCTATTCGACAATCATCTCATAATATTCTGAATGAGGAAAACACACAAGATATCCATTGGATGGAGATGGATGAAACGGCATCACTGTTGGGTCATACTATGGTTCTACCAGTGTTATCAAACCCAAACCAGACTGGCCAGTCAAATCTGTCAGACCAGGAATTGATAGCCTTGCTGGTTTGTCAAGTTTGGGTTCAACTGTTTTGTAGTTGAACTGGTGAACCAACCCTCAGACTGACAGGTTAGGTAAGAACCAATTCTAATTTTTTTTAAAAACGGATCCACACACTCAAATCCAAATCCAATTAACAACAAACTCAATGTCATAAAGACAAAATCTAAAAACACCAGTAGTTCATCAAGCACCCTCCGTCACTACCATCCCATGTCTTCACTAGGGACACTGTCACCATCACTGGTAATGCTGCTGCACATCGTCACAAATGCTGCATACCTCCAACACTTTCGTTGGGATTGTTGTCATTGTTGCGCACCTCTGCCACTGTTATTAGAAATGCTGCTGTCATAGCAAACCACTGTTGCCATCACTGCCATTGGGACTGTCACCAGATTTTTATGCTTTTATTTTATTTTGTTAAGTAATGTAATTTACGTTGTGATTTTTAGGCAATCCTACAAAATAAAAACTTATTATTATTTATTTTGTTGTATCTTGAAAATTGAAAAATAGTAAAAATGTGTCGTTATTTTTATTTCATAATTTATTTCTTTGATTTTAAAAATATTTAGTGTTTCAGAAACTATGATCTACCTTTTAAATTGATCCTTTTTTTCTGATTTTCATGGTTTTAAATAATTAGTTAATTATTATTTATGAGATCATGCCAATGTCACCAATTTGACCGATCACAATAATCAGTTGAATGCATGAACGAACTACCCCTTCACTAAATCAAGTTAACATCTAGTCTACTCTAAGAATATTGGCCATACAGATCACACACTCATTTATCAGATGATTGTTGCATCTTTTAGTGTATCCCTTCAAGGTTTTCTTCTATAATGACATGACAATGGATCTTATCAAGATAGTGCTATAGCTCCATAATTAACATCTTGTTGCCATGCGTACAAAGGAATTCAACTTTGGTTTTGTGCCAAACTTGGATCCAATGGAAAAGCAAAGCCTGTTGGACTTCAACAGAAATTTTGGTGAAAGTTTGGTAAAATCACACACCAAAAAAGTCTAAAATATACAAAGTTCAATAAGAATTTTTAAAACAAGCTAAAGTAATGAAAAATATACATCCAAAAATAATTAAAATAATTTTATAAATTTATAAAATTAAAAACATATTACACTAACAATTTAGAATCTTGGAGCATACATTATACTAACAGAGATGCTTTAAATAATCACAAAAAAAATACTTCTAACCTTATTAATGCTCAGTGCCAAGTAGAGTCTTCCTTGCTACTCTTTTGCATGGTATTATCTATAGGTCTATTGTTATATTTGACCATCCACAGTTAGATATTGTAGAATCAATACAAAATTTACGCACACATTTTGATAGCTCAGTGGATATGCAAGTTAAAATTGATATGCAAGCCAATAAAGAGGCTGACAGTAAGTACAGTGGGACCATGGAAAGTCTCTTACTCTTATGTCATTGGTAGTGGTCATGAACTAAGTTGTAGATAATTAAAGATAGAAGTTATGTGTCATTCATTCTATCCTTATCCATTTAATTGACCTAAAGTTGGATCATAAGATAACCCATGGACAGTATAAATGACTGATTAGAAAGTTGACAGTTACGAGGCCACATACAGCTTATGTCATTAGCATTTTCAGTTAGTTTATGTACGAGCTTAGGACAGTTTGTTGATAAGGAATACTTCAACTACTTGCTTATGTCAAAAATACTCTTGGAAGAGGCAAGGTTAACAAAAGACATGACCATTTTCTGATTGAGGTTTATTTTGATTTAGTCTATGTAGGTGATAGAAAATCCACTTAAGTTCTTGCACATATATTAGGGAAACCTGGTTACATGTATAGAAAAAAATAAAATGTTGCATCCAGTTTAAGTATTGTTCTATGACTTGGACTGTTTGTGTGATCATGTGACTTAAATTTCTTCTGCATGAACTTGGATTTACTATTTAGCTTCTATGGTTATGCATTGTGACAATTAAGTTGCGATCTTTATGGTCAAAAATCCTATTTGTCATAAACACATCAAACATGAAATTATTGCCACTTTGTTCATCACATGGGGATAAAATGCATAATCTCTATACTAGACACTAATTTGTAGAGCAATTAGCAGATATTTTTATTGAAAACTTGAATACTAATGTATTTTAGACTCTTTGCATCAAACTGAGCATGATTGATACATATACTCCAGATTGAGAGAGAGTATTAGAATCATATATTACTGTTAAAACCATTAGATTAATGGATAAATAGATATCCATTTTTATGAGGGTATCTATTACTCATTATGTACATGTAAATCTCAATTGATCAATAATACAACTTCGATTCTCTTCCACTCCACAATTATTGACATGAGATAATTATTATTATAATAATTTTAATCATACTATCAATGGTAATAAAATACTGGTATAATATTATAATTATACTGAACGAAAAATGTTATTTGTTACAATTAATATTGATCAATGCAATAAGTTATACAATTAACATTATGTCATATTACTAAACTACTAAAATTAATCTGATACTATTATAATATTATAATTATATCGAACAATAAAATATCTAATATAAATAATACCGTTTGATATTCTCCTTTTATTAACTACAAAGCTTATTCCAGGGAATAGAATGCTCACGATGTCAATTTGCATGTGCTTTTCGGGAAGGAAGGAAAACCTGCGGCGACGAGAGAACCGAGAAGCCACCTCCGAATATCGTGAACTTCAGAAGAACATTCTGGACTCGAACGCAAGTGCTCGGCGCTGGAGCAACGGCAGGGGTGAAGGATGGATGCTGCCTTCCTCCCGGAGGTCGGAGCCTTGGCTGCACGCACCGGATCTGAAAGGCCACCATGTAACCACGGGAAAGAAGAGCGGAAGTGAAGGATAACGGAGAGAGGAAGGGGCAGACCGGAGGACGGGAACCTGGACGGCAAGAGGGGACGGAGATCGGGGGCGACCGGACATTGCAGCGGCCGTTGCGGCGGAGGGCGAGGGAAGAGTTGGAGGGAGGAGAGCTCCATCTGTGTTCAAGTAGTCCCTGAACGAGGGAAGGAGGGAAGGAATGGCCGGTTTGTTACGTTCGATCCGAAATCGTAACCGTTCTGCCGCGATCAACCAAATCCGTGCATTTGTGGTGTGCGCAGGGCACCAGTTATCGTAGGACCAATTTCGTCCACGTGGCAAAAATGTACGTCGATTGTTTTTAACAATGAAGTAGGTTCTTTAGAAAAAAATTAAAATACGAGAGATTAAATTTAAGGCACGTTTGGGGTATAATAGGATTCCATGAAATTAACTTTAAGGGGGTATTTTTAGAATTAACGAGAAATTAATGATAGAAAATAGTAGTTAAATTTTTTATTATTTGTTATTAATTTTCGTTAATTCTAAAAGTATGAACTCTTTTTAAGACACATTTGTATACGTAAAATTAGTTGAAAATAAATTAATAAAAATTTATTTTTTAAGTAAAATTAAATTAAGAGGGAATGAATTTAACGTAGAAGTGTTTGTGAATCTATCAAAATTGAATAAAATTAAAAATTCTCGCAGTCAAACAGAAGCAAACGAGGAAGCTTAAACTAACTAAATTTCAAATAATTCAAATCTTATAAGCTTACATTTCATTTTTATTCTAAACTAAAAAGTGACAGAAATGAACTGAATTCAAATTCGTCAACACAAACAAGTAATTTATAAAAATTAAATTTATTTTAATTTAATTCTTATAAATTCTATAGACACAAACAAAGCCTTAAAACTAAAAATAATTAGAATTGAGATTAATTTAACAAATAGAGTTTGAATTTTAAGTTATATGATAAAAATTTATATAAAATTTATACAATAATAATGATACATGAAAATTTATATAGAATTGAAATTCTTTTAAAATTTAAACAAATAGAACTTAAATCGAGAAAAATACTCTAACAAGTTAAATAGTCAATAAAAATAAATTAATCAAAATAGCACAAAACTTAAAATAGAGTTTGAAAGATAAAGTATTAATTTTACTTTTTTTCAACGACTTTAACTTAAGATCTAAGATCAAAATATTAACAGTAGTATTAACAAGTGTGGAAGCCGACATTTAAGCTTGTGTTTTACTTGAATTGTGTTATATTGAAAAATATGATTTTTTTCTACTTGTTTATTTGTATATGTTAAAAATTTGAGAAATAAAAATTTAGAAAATAGAAAAAAAAAGGTTTTAAGATTGTTTGTACATATTATAAAAATGTTAGAAAATTAATTTAAAAAATTTATAAATATACTGTATTTTAACATTTAAAATATAATTTCATATTTTTTTGTATAACCACGAGTGTAGTGATGAATAAGAGAAGTTAAACATGACGTATAAGGTCAATAAAGTGTATCATAATAAAATCTCTATTAATTGTAAAATTTTTTCAAATCTAACGAATAGGAAATGACGAAAAAAATTATAATTATAATGATAGAAAAATTTAAAATTTTTTCACTTTTTTAAGATGCACAAACATCATGTAAGAGAATGCACAGACATCAGAAAATTTTAAATTTTTATTTTCCAAAATTTCTAAAAAATACAAATTCCCCTTGAACTAAGAAATAATGTTAGAGAATACTTAAGTTTTTTAAAAAAGATAAATTAATTTCAACTGCGTATAAAATCAATAAAAAATGAAAGACTTTAAAAGAAAATAATAGAATTTAAGAATTATCAAACATTATTTTCTCTTTTTGCAGCATCCACTCAACATTTAAATCGAAGATATTAAAAGTTAAGTTATTAGTAAAATAAGTTTCATTGTTAGCATTGAAAGAATTATTAGAAATCTGAATATTTTACTTAAATTAAATTTTAGCAATAACTAGAAGATACGAATTCTACTGAAAATGGAGAGTGTAAAAAAAAGCGATAATTTTTTTTATCGTGCAAAACAGACGTATTTATTGGATGCAAAATGCCCATGAAAAAGTAATATTAATTAAATTATGATATTAGTGTGGTTGTTGCTAATTAGATTAATCAAATATATAAATAAAGTTTAACTTTAAAAATAGGGTACTAATTTTTTATACTTATAAAAAATTATTCTATATATGTCTAAATTTAAATTATTTTTTATTTTTTATTTTTTTAAAAATATTAATTTTTTAATGAAAAAATTCATTCTATAGTTACCAAAATTTAAGTTATTTTTTTTTAAATTCTACATCATATAAATCTATAATAGTATATGGGAAAATATTCTTTAATGACGTCATTAGAATTTTTAATGATATCTTAATTTAATATTTTAAATTAAATCTAAATTATCTAAATTTGTTAATAACCTAATTTTGATTTTCCTATATTACAATTTTTACTGTATAATTGATATTTCTAAACTCACACTTACCAAATATTTTGTTTAACAATTCATATAACAATCTCTTCTCTTTAGCTCTGTTGATTAAAAAGTTATAAATATTTTTATATTATTACCTTGTTAAATCTCTTTTTCATTATCCCTTAATCTTGAACACTATTAAAAGTAACTCCCATAATATAATTACAAAATTAAGCGCCGCCGCGAGATTATCGTCGGTGGCACCACCGAGAGAAATCGGAGAAGCATCGGACTGCTCGGGAGCTCGGGAAGTGTTGGGGTTGGGCGTTTGCCCTCCGCTGCTCGGCAGGAACAGTGATTTCCTCTTCCCAACTGCGAGAACGAGAATGCTGATACGGCGGCTCGTTCGACCGTCCGCGATCGGTGAGGCGACTCCTCTTCGAGGTCACGGTGGTGAAACGGTCCTCCGCTCCACGCCCGTCGCCTCCCAAACTGTCATGCCTCTTCCCCGTGTTCATCCAGGAACCCTGCCTTTCACACGCCGATTCCTCGACATCTACAAGGTTTGGTGCTGGTTATTCTTCCACATGACACCTGCCAGTCCTAATTACTCTATTTTACTTTATTCTGACCTCAAACTACTTCGTTGCTGTTGGATAGTTCGGCGATAAGACCGCCATCGAGAAGGAGAAGGCCAGGATGTATGCTCTCGTTCTCTCTTTCTCTCTCCACAGATGTCTAGCTTATCTTCTCTTTTTACTGGATTTTATGCTGCTGGAAATGCGTGTTGGGATTAAGCGGGAGTGGATTATGGGCTGGGCTAATTTTCAAGTTTTCAATGATTGCATGCTTTATTACAATTTGCTAAAGTTATTGCATGTGTTCTAGTCTTTCTTTGGAACAATTTAGGATTTTCTTTCATGTTTTTAGTGCAGAAATGATGAGCTAAATAGAGGATATTTTGCTGACATCCAAGAATTCAACAAACATGGTGGAAAGGTAGACTATTAATATTTCACTCAAGTGTGTTTCTGCTCATATGTGTGCTGAAAATGATTCATCATTCCAGCACAATATGGACTATTCTCACTAACTATTCTGTGCTTTATTTCATTTTGAAGTAGCCTTTTGTGATGCTAGAAGCATTCTTATCTAAATCAAGGTATAAATATTGGTATTGTATTGAATATCTGTCCAATGAAAAAGGAGACATATTGAGTATTTGAGTATCAATGGAAATATTAGTAGAGGTGGTACAAAAGCATGGAAACCTCAAATTTTGGACAAAACATTGGATTTTAAAATGAAACTCCAGTATAAGATCAGGTAAGGCATAATACACATTATATCAGTTGAATTGAATTTTTAGATTTTTTTCATAATTGATGTGCTACAAACAATCAATATTTCTGTTCATATTCATGGGAAAAATCATGAGAATGATAATATTCGCAAAAAGTAAATCACCAATCTCCATTTCAAATGTCTAAAAATATGAATATTCATGAGAATTCAGTCAAAAGTCTTTGAAATTTCTAAAAAACATTTAAACTTCAAAAAGTACCATATATCTAACCTCATATTGATGGCTCTCCAAGTAACAGAGAATATTCATTCTTGGTAGGAGAAAGCTAGCAAAGACTCATCCATCCCTCCAACTGTGGGGTACTGTAGTGCTGTCAATTAGGTTGGGTCAGGTTAGGTTTGGCCTGTTTTTGGTTTACCTGCCTATAAAAGGGTTGGGTTAGACTCAACCAATTTATTATGGGTACCAATTGTGATAACCAAATCTGATATGCCATGGAAATAAGTACACCCAGCCCAAGTTGAAAGTAAACTGGTTTGACAGGTAGTTGGTTATGGTGGGTGCGTTTTTGGGTACATGGGTAATCAGGTATGTGGGTAGAGATAAATGAGTATAACCATGTGAGTATATATTATTCTATAATCAAACTATAAGTAAACCTACAACTTTAAAATCAAGTAACCAACATGTCAACCCTATGAAAACATTATAGATAGGTGGAATATGAATGAATTCACAAGAAAACATAAGGTCTCTATATATAAAGGCCATACAAAGAAGACATACATCTTAAGCAATGTGGGACTAAAATCATATGTAACGTTTGTTGAAAGTGATTTTGATTTCGGTGAGAGGTGGGGCTTAAGACCTGGTACTTTGATATCATGTTGATACACAAAATAGTGTATTGTGTTGTATTCAAAATGATGTACAAGGTATATTTATATATACAAGTATAATGGGTTTAATAGGCCAAATACATCTAACAATGTTTAACATTAATACATTAATATTCTCTAACAAACCAAAATCTATAAATAATCAAATACATAAAAATACTAAAAATCAACAAATGTACATTTAAACAAGCTTAAATATAAACTTAACAGATAATATCAGGAAATAAGAGAATAAACTCTGAAATTAACAGCCCACCCTACATGCCCATACATCGCTTAAATTACCATAGTCCACATATAATTATACAGAAAATATCATGTGTTGGTGCCTACAGAAATTTTTATGTAGCACTCATAGCAAAATATCGTTTTATTTTTTTAGTAGGTGGGCTCTACATTTAATGTAGGGCCCACCCTTGAATTTAGTGAAAAAGAAGAGAGTTTTGGACATCCACAGAAACTTGCTTGTGAGCTCCTACATAATCTCTCGACTCATAATCATATCATTCTTTTGCAATAGTCACAGTCCATACTCCACGATACAGCACATAACATAGTCACATAGTCCACATAAATGTTTATGACCTTGGAAAGTTTAATGGATAATGAAATCAATAGTTCAATAAAAAACATTTAAGACACATGATCAAACCTCTAAAGATCTCTAAGGAAGCACATGATAGAAACACAATAATTCAGCCCATAGTTCACAGGTTACAGCTTCATTAAACACCACAGCATATCCATTGACTTGAAAGTTGAAACAATGCTGAGGGGAAAGTGTGGAATCAATCATTTTCCACTGCAAGTAAAATATGGAAAATAATTCTTCAACCACTTTCTGTGATTGTATTCCATGTTTTCTGCAGTTGGGAATTTTTATATGGTAGCTTTGATTAAAGGCTTAGTATGTAGAAGTCCAGCTTCCTTAATTTTGGCGGTAGAATACATATCCCCCTCTCCCTTTCTTCAAGGTCTCCTCTACTAGCCAACCTAGGATGGTGGCGCATCGCTGTTTGGCAGGGCCGTCATTGGAATTCCCACCATCATCAAGGACTTTCCCTGTCACCAACCAATTTTGTTGGCATCATTCTTACCATTGGCAATGTCAGACAGTCTGGTTTGTTAGGAAAATCTTTGCTCTACTGATGTTTCTGCTTTCCTCCAAATTACTGATGCATACCATTAAGGAAATTGCTCTTTCGTTCTTGAAATTTTTTTTCATGGGATATTTATAGCTCAACATCTAAAATTTTAAATTTTGCATTTGTATTCTGTTATTTTTATGCAATTAACACAGGTTGCAGTTACAAATAAAACAATTATACCATCTGTTGTTGCTGCAAAGTTCCCTGATTTGGAAGTTAGCTCTCATGATGGTAGAAGCTTTAAGCTTCCAATCAGTTGTGCAGAAAATGAGAATAATTTCAGCATTCCTTGTGCAACATTGTTATGCCTATCCTTTCGTGCAAGCTCTCAGGTATGTGCTTTTGCATTTGCACTATGTATTAACAACACTCGTGGACCAAAACACTTTAACAGTAACTAGTTGCAGTTTTTCCTTAAATAAAACCAAGTATGATACCACAGGAAAATAGTTTTTCTGTGCCTTTCAGGTATAGATTTTTTGACATCTCATCCGTGCATCAGCATTATCCTTTTGAGTTGTCCCAAGTGGTTTTTAGCAGTGGTACAAAATAGCATTGAAGAAGAGAAAAAACACTTATAAAGATGGGAAATGGCATCCATCAAGTTAATGGGTGTGGAGTGTTCTCAAGTTTCTACTTGCTCTAAGTATAAAATTCATGCACTATATCCCCATTTGATTTCAGTGTACCTGTCTACCAGTAGATACGCATCTCACATCAACCTGTATATCATCATTTTCTGTAGTTTCTTTTGCACTAACATGTCTTACACATGTTCATCATTACCTGATCATCATGTTTAAGGATAAATTTGGGTGAACTAGCTATACTAAATGATTTGTTTGCTGTTACTGTTGATCTAATTGTGGTGGTTAACATTTACAAGGATGAAGAGAGGGAGAGGAGGAAGAACTACAACAATGCAAAAAAGAGAGGAGAGATATAACTAGCAACCATGCCTTAGGAAAATTAATCCACATATCATAATTTAGTTTCTGATTAAACTACAGGTTGTACATGTTGAATGATGAATATACACTTGGAAACTCAATTTAAGATCAAAATAAAACCACGGACTGTACAAGGAAAGAATATTGCTTTATTCATTTGTGAACTCCAACTTGATAGGTGTCTTGTACCAGGACTTTTTCAGTGCTATTTTTTTACCATTTCCTTCGCATGAACAGATAATGACCAAGTCATGGAGGGGTCCCTTCTTGGATGCTTTCAGTGCTTCAGGGAAGGTACAAATTTATCAGGTGATTATCAAGCTACATTTAAAAACTCTTAGAATCTGCTAGTGTAAATTTTTGATGTTGCTGATAACATCTGTCATTTATAAAACGTGGTTTCAAAGGATTTTGGTATTAGATAGCTTAGATTATGTGACATTTTGAACCTATACTAACACTTTTTATCATTTTCTTTTATGGGTCATTTCTCATTACTGCAGGAGTAGGTTTACTGTCTTGTGGTTTTTTTTAGATAAGGTTCAAGTGCCACAGAGCTGACTGTAAAAAGTAATGCATATTTATAATTTTCAGTCTTTTTGCAATTCACCTACACACAATATAAACAGTTAAAATGCTAACACGTAGAATTGTTATTTGTCTGTTATTTATTAGGTGTATCTAAATATACCAAAAGCTTATCATGAAGTCTGAAATGCCAATCTATTTGATGATATCAACATTATTCATTTGAGGCACATGGTGTTGTTCGTATATTGATAATGGTTCTAAATGGGGATTGTAAACATCAATGAATTTTTTTGAGCAGTTGGCAACAATTTCATTAAACTAGAGAAACAAGAAGGCTACAACTTATCTAGGATATTAGCAAAATAAGGGAAAAAAACCAAAGACCAAAAGGAAAACAATCAACGTTAGACTCATCTAAAGTTGATCCCCACCACACAAGGGAAACCCACTTACGAAGGCATCGGCATTGCTAGGCAACCTCTCATAACCTCGTGATCATTTGACTCCAATGCTATCCAATGATCAAATGTGCAACCCAATGATCAAATATTCTCCTGTTTCCACCTCAGTCACCAATACCACCACATGATTAGGGGAAGAAGGAACCTCAGTGTCTTCCTGTACATGATGAATCATTGGATGATATGATTTGAGATTGTAAAATAGATAAACAAATGTGGTTTATCCTCAAGAAACAGGTAGATAGATGTGATTTACCTTTATGATTTTGTGATTTTTCCTTTTTTAAAAAAGAAGCAACCACCATGTTTTATAAACTTTCCCTTCTTAATCTCTCATTTTCCTTTTTTACACTTTCCTTATTTTCTTTCACCAAACTTCTTTTTTTTCCTCCATTTTCTCTCTTTGCCTTTTTTCTCTCTCTACTTTCTCTTTTTCTTTCCGTCTTTTTTTAACTGTTTTGTAAATGCAATCCCTGTTTCCTTTTATTTCTCTCTTTTCCTCTTTTGAGTGTCTTCACCTGCTCTCTCTCCCTCCTTTTTTTTCCTTTGTCCTTTTATTTCTAACTAGCAACATTGGTGGCAATGGCAACATAGCTTGTAGACGGGCATGGGAATGATGCAACTCTGTGATGTCGACAAGCCCATGATGGGTGCTAATAGTGGAGACAGGCTAAGAATTGTGTGTGAAGCAGTGACAAGGAGGGGTTGAAAGCCGTTGCATTGGTGGTGGATTTGTTTGATGGCTATGCTTTTGGACAATGGTAGGTGGTGGCTGTCCTAGGGTTTTAGAATAGAGAGAGGGACTTCAATGTGAGATGGGTGCTGACAACCTGGAAGCTAAGTTACTAGTGATTGGGAAGAGAGTGGTGGTAAGGTTTCCTTCCTCCCTATTTGGTTCTCCTATACTTTTTGAACTTTTAAAACCTAAGCATTAATACCATGTAAGAAGATAATAGTTGGTGGAATAGATTGATGTTGACAAAATACAATGCCTGGCAATCCAGGATTAAATCCACTACACACTCTAGCTTGATACATTATTTACTCTAATAGAATATTAATATTGCATTGCAGAGTGCCTCTTTTCCCTAGTCGAAATTATTTGAACTTTGTGGTAGGTTTGTGTTGAATACTGAAATCACACAAATGTTGAATCTTTCTGTTTGGGCTAATCCTGGGATGTTTCTTCGGATGATCTTATTTAAATGTCGACCATTTTAAATTCTTTTGTCAGGTGTCTTTCGTAGACTCTTGGTTCTTGTCAATGAGTCCAATCAAGCGGTTGATGCTCCGGATAATGGATAAATCTAGCAATCCACAGGAGCAGATTGTTTATTCTTTTGGTGACCATTATGATTTCAGGAAGAAGCTTAGCATATTGAATCTTCTTACCGGGTAAGATGCCCCCCCCCCCCCTGTCTATATCATTCTACTGTAATTTAAAGTTCAATATGAAATTTGTCCTTCCCTCTATTGTAGGTATGCCTTTCTTCTTGATAGGCTTGGGCGAATCAGGTGGCAAGGTTTTGGATTGGCTACCCAGGAAGAAATATCATCACTTCTGTCGTCCACTTCTTTGCTCTTGGAAGAGAAATGAACCGTCTGCTGCATATCGAGACGCGAAATATTTTTGAAAATTTTGAATCTAACTTGAAATTATGAAATTGAAGTGATATTGATGTTTTTTAGGTTCGAAGTTTCGAATCATGATTTAAGGTGGTGAGATTTGATGTCTATCTCACTTAATATACCCGTCACATTGATGTTACGAATTCGAATTCTGAACAACCCACTTAGCTTTGTCACAGAACGGTGTGAACTCGTGTGTTTATATCAATGCCTACCAAATGGCTACTGTAACAAGTCAGTGCGCGCTGACGTACGATAAATCGTCATTCTTGCCCGCCTTTCTCCTCTGGGAAATAAGCGTGGCCTCCTTCGTGCTTCAGAACGGTGGGCATTTCATAGGAAGCGTTTGGTACGTCTAGTTTTAGGTTTTAACCATTGTAAAGTATTGGAGTTGAAAAAAAAGTGTCAAACGAAATTGAACTTTATAATGATGGAAGTTGGATTTGTATTCAAACACTGTAGATGTTTGTTAAACTTTCGCTCCTATAAAACCATAAAATTCATAATAAAATAATAGCAAAAGAATTCCTAATCAAAGAGTTTTGTTTGATTATAATTTTTTGTTGTAATTAAAAATCATTTTCGTAGTTATAATAACATGGGAGTTTTCTAATATAACTTTTTCATTTTTTTTATCATGAACCTTTATTTACGTTAACATTAAAAAATATAATTTTACTATTCTACATATTTTATTTAAATGTTAAAATAAATATAAATATTATAAATATAATTTTAAATACAAATTCTTATTGTATTGTTAGAGTAGTCTAAAAATCAATATCTTTTTTTTATTTGATAAACACAATTTTGAAAGTTATTTTTTAAATACAAAATTTTAAAAGTATTTGATAAATCCATTAGTCCACACTATTAGTCTCTCTCATTTCTTTCAGCTACTTTCCTATTTATCTAAGAGTTACTTTAATTGTTTAATTATTCTTTTCTTTTATTGTACTCGTAAATTCTTGTTTATACCTTTAAGATTAAATTATGTTTGCATAATTTAACTTTTTATTAAACTTTAGTCTTCCAAAAAAATCCAAAATCTTCCAACTTCGAATAAAAAATCAACGTTGTAACCATGGTTGAAAATGGTTTTCAAATTGCTGTTAAGTAATCCACATCGTTTTCAACATTACCAGTATAGAAAGATCTATGCATATAGAAAATACAAGAAATAATAAGAAATGACGAGAATAATAAGTTAAATTTATTATTATTTTTTATACTTTTCAAATACACGAACTTCCGTTACATGTCATCGTTGAGTAGTGTCCTGGTTTTTTTTTTAAATTCTACGTTCTTGATTTAAAACTTTATTCAAAAAAATATTATTTAAATCTTTTATGACTTCATAAATGTATCTTTTATTAGAGTAAGATATTTTACTCTGATAACTATAAAAAGTTAAAATTAAGAATAATTTTATAGATAATATTAAAATTACATAATAAATTATAAAATAAAAATTTATATATTAAAATTTCTCATTCACAAACGAAACCTTAATATAAATAACCTTAATACATTCGTTGAAAAAAGCATTGTCAATACATGTCTTATTGTTTGACAAAACAGTTATTAATTAATCTAACATTTTTTAACAATGATAATGACTTTTATAGATTTACCACCAACCTTCCAAGTCAAGAGTACCACCGGTGGAGGTAAAAAATCAAATCAAATGAATAATAAAAAATATAAAAATTATTTGATAAATATATTATATAACGAAAAATGCAGTTACTACGAAAACGTAGATACAAACATAGTCTTAGTTAGAAATGATATGATTTATGATAAAAATAATAATAATAATATTTTTTTAAAATTATAATAAATAATTAATAAAATAAGAAAAAAAAGGTATAGTATTTATTATAATAATACGATGATAATGTTTGTTTAAAAATTACGATGAATAATAAATATAATATGTAATAAAATAATAAATAATATTTATTATATATGATATTTTTTTTAGAATTATGATAGTAGTATTTTTAAAAAAAAATTATCACGGTTAATAAATAATAAAAAATATAAAAATTATTTAATAAATAATATTATAAAATATTATAATGTGTATTAAAAAAAAGTGATTAGAGGATAATAGACGTTGAGACAAACAGAGCAAATAAGTAAAGATAACGCAGGAAGAAAAAAGAAGTACGGTGTCTGAATGTGTTGTTGCAGACTTGCAGTACAGTTTTGTGTGTGGGTGAGAAGATGAGCTTCTGCTGCCCATCTCTCTTCCTCCTCCACGTCCCCAAGGCCGCCACCGCGGTTTGCGCTGAAAAGGGCAGAAAGGACGCTGCCGCCAAAGCCCGACACCAGGTATATGATCCCAACCCGTACTGCAAATTCACATAATTAAGTCATGCGGTTGTGTCTACCATAATTTAAGTAGGACGCGCCAGACAATATAGCAAACCCAAATTGGCGTTCGAGACGGATGCCGACGAAGAGGAGGCTTAGTACGCAGACGCCAAGGTGGATGACTCCTGCGTGCAACGCGATGCAGCTGATCAGCCGCCATCCCTGATGTTGGTCCACGATCTTGTGCCCCTGGAGAGCCCCCATTTTCTCCAATCTGAAGACCCGCGATTTCAATTTTAATTTTATCGGGAATATATATATATGATCCATATGTCATTTAAGGGACTCACGTCGTATTTGACGGCCCGTAAAGCGGATTCTCCCGGACCGGCGGAGGCTGGTGGCCACGCACTTGCCGCTCTCCGACGGGCAGTTGTTTTCGAACATGGTCACCACGAACACCGCCTCCGTAGTGGTGGCCGCCGTTGGCGACGTCGCCGCCCTTGATCGTGCCTCGGCCGCCGCCTTCCTCATCATGGTGAGACGTCTCCCGTCTCCTCTCCATCTCCACCGTACCCGACGACCTGGTAGAGGCTTTGCAGCTCGTTAATTTGTCAACAAATAATGCACACTCCGCGCGCTTTCCGCGCGTGTACATATGCGTGACCTCATCAAGAAACAAAAGAAAAGAAGAAAAAAAAGGTGGAACTCTTGACTTGGAAGAAAGGAGTTGGTCGGCAGCCGCTTTCTGATCGATGGGTGCGTAGCGAGAGAGAAAAATCAATGTCTGTGTTTCTATTTTACTTCGCCTCATCCAACATGCCAAGCCTAGCGAGACAGTAGAGAAATGCTGCGAAATTTGTCTCGTGCCCGGTGCCATAATCAATCCTACTAGAATTCCCAAACGAGTCGAGAAAGTAGGGCAAGAGCTCAACAGCCGCAGGTTTCAGATCCTGCGGAAGGAGCTGGAGAACAAGCGCTCCCGCCTCATCAACAAGCCTTTTGTGCCACTGCCGATACGCCGGGTTCCCATACCGAGCTTGGTGGTGGACAGGGGGTATCTCGTCAATCCAAGAGGAAAGATCCTGCAGTATGGATAGGATGTTCGCCAGTGTTTGCGACGGCGGGACAGAGAGAGGATCGGAAATCTCCTTCCCGAGGACGGAGAGCGAGAGGGCGGCGACGAAGCCGACGAAGTTGAGGCCGTGCGGGGGGGAGTTGGTGAGAAAGTGATCGACGCCGGAAGGCGAGGTGATGCGCTTGGTGGGGGCAAGGAAGGAGTGGGGGGTGGAGATGGTGGGAACGGACTGGGGTTGAGGGACGGGGGCGAGGATGATGGCGTTGCGGGCGGTATGTTGGGGGTGGCGAGGGGCCGTCTGAGGTGAGGGGGGAGTGGGAGTCAAGGTGACTCCGGCATGCGCCGCAGAGAACCGAGGGGGGAGGTTCCGAGGACGGAGATGCCTCGCCGGTGGGGGTGGATGTGGCGGACGACAGGGTACCGCGCTCCGGCGGCTCCGCCATTTCCTGCCGCTGGAGATCGTCGGGAACAGTGATCCGTTGAGGGCAGGAGACACGCGACTGACTCCCAAGGAATGGAGATATTGGGCTCGGCCCATTCCAACGCCATCGGTTAACCGTTTAATCGACCCGATAAAAGTTTTTTTTGAGTCGATTAACAAAATAACTTTTTATAAATCAAATCAAGTTAATTAATAAATATCATAATTCTTTTATTACAAAAGTCGATTATTATATAAATAATAAATTTCGGCGGGGTGGACGAAGTTCACGAGACAAGCCCGACCGACTGCAAACTTTGGACGGAGGTGGGCGGGGGGTCCGGGGACTGCGGCCTACGACGACGCAACGACGCGCTGCCACTCGTCTGGAATTATGGAATCCATCATCATCCACGCACGTCCGTCTCTTCCTCCTGCGTCCCTCCTGTACGTGTTTGAAATTTCGAAACCTGCACGCGACACCGGTGGAGGAGGGACGTGTCCTCCAACCGTGACGTGCCGGAGGGGGGCGACCTCTGGACGGAAGCATGGCACGGGCCACCGTATAGGTGTTGTCCCGGTCGGCATCGGAATCGGAATCGGTGGCCTCCTCTTCGTTCTTGACTTCTTCTTCCACCCCTCGTTGTATGTTCGACATGTATTGTTGTTGTTTTCGTTCGGAAACACATTTGTCGTGGCCTCTACATGTTGCGGACAAATAAAACCAAACCTAGATGGGAGGGCTAATGCCGACAATACGAGAGGCCACGAGGCTTGCTTTTATTTAGTAATGATTTTTTATTTTTTATTTTATCTTTACATAATTTCTTATATATTATTATTATTATTATAGTTTTTCATAATTTATTATAAAAGTAATAAAAATTAACTCTTAATTCTCACACGGCGGCAGATGCATCTCAGAATATATTTAAAAAAAAATAAAACTTTAATAGGCATTGAATTAATGAATTCGATCCCATCATCGCGGTTCGTCTTTTCGTCACGGTGGGCGGATTTCGAACCAACCAATCGGGTACCCGGATTCGAAATAATTTTAAAACTCGGTTAATCTCAAACGAAACTTATAAGTTAATTCCTAAACCGTAGGGTTTAGTGGTAACTTGGGCAATAAGTTTGTTCTACATGCTACATTGATTTTAAAATCCTAAACCGTAGGGTTGGTGTGGCTAGGGGCCGTCCGAAAAGCAAGAGACACCTCAAGACACGCGCTTCGAGTCATCCGTCTTTTCCATGCTAGTTCGGAAAAAAAAATTTGGAGCATGCGCAAAGGAAGTAGTCCTTTGGAGCATGCGCAAATCGTACGCCTCGTACCACATCTCACCTCCCACCGCGAATAGCATCAGGACCCTGACGAATTGGTTGCATCCGGCGACGCACATGGGTCCGAAGGCATCAACCATTCAGCACAAAAGAAGGCCGCTTTCCAGCCTTTCTTGTGAAGGAAGAAACCGATAAATTAAAGCATCCCACGTCCGCTTTTGGAACGGCGTTCAGCTTATGCAGGCATCGTAGAACACGAGACCATCATGCTGCGGAGAGAAGAGAAACGGCAGAACGTACATATGCATCCACGTACATTTATTTGTAATTACTTAATCGTTAAAATTAAAATAAAAACTAAACTTAATTTTACATGATAATAAATACTTTCACTGTCATTTAATTTTAAAATAAAATTTTAACGCATAAGTACGAATAAAGTGCTATAATCTCGCAACAAATAATAGTGTGTTGAACTCGTCGAAAATAATAATAATAGGGTGATGAATTAAACGTAATAACATAATTTTTTATTTTTATTTTTATTATTAATTAATTTTGAAAACTTGATTTTAACACGACTTTAAAAAAAACAAAAAACAAAAAACAAAACAAAACCAGCATCGGAAACACAAACGTGCAGCGATGCGTCAGGTGGTCCGCACCTGCTCTGTCAAGTCCACGTGAATAAGACAAGGCATGTGTTTGGGAGGTATTAATTACATGATTTAAGTAAAAAAATTTAAAAAATAAAATAAAATCTATAATAGAATAATAAATAATTTTTATTATACTGATAGGATTATAAAAGTTATAATGAATAATGAATAAAATATACGATAGAATAATAAATAATATTTATTATACTAATATGATGATAATAATCTTTTATTGATATTTATGACAAAATTAATTTTATAAGTATACAATATAATGATTTTTTTAAAAACTCTATCTTAATATTATTTATTAAGCAGATAGATGCAACAAAAATCAAAACAAAAAGGTATGAAAGTGAAGGGTCCAAACCAAAACCTTACTTGGAAAGCAAAACAAGAGAACCCAAAAATATGAGAAAAACTTAAACAATATGTAAGTCAAAACCTCTGGGATGAGATATCTTGTTCAATATAATGATTAAGAATATATTAAGATTAATTTTTATTAACTCATTTTCTTTCTTCTTAAACTTCTTCACCTCTATTTTCAATTCCAAATTAGAACATTAAGTCTCTTCGAAGATGTCTGATAAAATTAAAAATTAAAATATCAAAATTATTAAACTGCTTAATTTCAACAAAGAAAGTAAAAATTCAAAAAATTAACTTAAGTACCACTAGATGATTGATATCTTAATAAAATTTTAAATATAGTCCTTAAATTTAAACTTATATTTAAAACGAATCTACATATACTGTAGGTATCGATAGTTGTAAGTACCGTCATAAAGTCTACATGAAAAGTAGATTCTACCTTTACAAAAAAAATTTAAAAATAAAAATTAATGTGAGACACCTACGTTTATACTTTTTTGATGTAAAAATCTTCGTTATGATTTATGATAACGTCGAAGATAACGTTGAATGTGATAAAAAAAAATTTTTTTTGATAAACTTAATTAACCCTTAAATTGGCATAAAATCTTTACTATTTACTATTAAAGTGAAGTAGTAGAAGATAATTAATGTTATTTTTTTAATCTATCTAAAATTATTTTTAACTAATACCTAAATTTTTTTATTGCATTTTTTATAACTAAGATTTCAATTTATCTTAATTATTATCATCATGTTACAAAACTTTTGTTTGAAAATAAAGTTTACAAATATTTTTATCATATAAAATATATATTTTAATAAATAGTATAATAAGAATACAAATTTTTATTGTAGTTGTCTGAAAAAAAGTAAGAAAAAAATTTCTTAAGTTAAAAATTATAATAATTTAAAAAATATAAATTTTAAGTTAACTTAACTTATTAACTTTATCAAATAAAATCTAATATTCCTATTTATTTACGTGCGCGCGCGCGTGCGTGGTTGGATATACTCCAGTGATCGTTCGATCATGGATAGATGAAAAAGTGTGGAGTATCTGGAAAAAAAGGAAAAAAGTATCGCGCTTTCATCTTTCTGTTATTTTCCGCCTCACTTTTCTTTTTTGTGGCTGGAAAACATGCCGACGTCCTTGGTTGCGTTTGTTCTTGTATCCTGATATTACGTAATTATATTTTTTATTATATATTATAAGATTTAACAATATATTTATTAAATAATTTTTATATTTTTTATTATTTATAAAATTAAATTACCATTAAAAGCAACCACACGTACGGTCAAAATGGAAGGAACAAACCTGAGTTTGTCCGAAGGAACCAAAGCGTACCATAAATATACTTAATTTTTAAAAATAAGATAAAATTATTTTAAAAATTCCTCACCGTAATTTTTAATTACCGTGTCAAATGCAGTTGAGCATGATAGACAAGTAACATTTCATTATACATTTGATGTATTATTGTATAATACTTGAACTGTATAATAACGAGAGTTTAACTTTAAAGGTACGTTCATAAGTAATTTTTAAAATTTTTAAAATTATTTCTAACGTATTATTATTATATAAATGTTAATATATAAATTTTTATCACGTAAACAAAATTTACATTTGTCCTGTCTAAGCGGCGGCCACTTCTATGCAATAATTAAAGTAGCGAACAAAATGCGGACCCAAACTTTCGCCAAAAATTGGAGCATGATTGGAGGGATGAAAACGAAACGCAACAGCAAGGCAATGGTCCAGAATTGAATGCATTCCAGTTTCGGCGTGGTCATATATCATCGATCACCTCATGGGGCGGAGAGCTGGTCGTCCGGAATCGGTGGCCGTCCGTCGCCAATCGCCTTTGATTCTTACGAGGAAAAATGGGAAGATTTTGACCTCGTTTGAGGTTGGATTTAATTAATTTTTATGTTATTATTATTATATAAATTTTAATTATTTTTATTATTATATTATTTTAATTTCGTTCAAAAATTTAACTAGATTTAACTTTAATTCTATCTGATTACTCTTGAATTAAGCTGATTAAAGTCGACTCTAAACAAGCTACGCCTTTGAACGATGGTTTCTTTTGACTCTTTCGTCATTTTCCACCAATCAAATCTTGAATATTTATTGCATTTTTATTAGACAATTTAAACTCAAAATCAGAGGTAGCAAGTTAGCAACTCCATTTTAAAGAAATCAAAATTTTCATTTGAAAATGAGGTTTTCATATATAAATTTTGTTTGGTAACACTTCTAATAAAAGTAAAAATCACTTCCAATGTTACGATGATGTAAGTAAATTTTCAAGACAATGATAGAATAAAAGTTAAAATTAATTTTATGAATAAAATTAAAATTATATAATAATTAAAAAATAAAAATTTATATATATATATATATATATAATAATAATAATATTAAAAATAATTTTACGAATAAGCCGACCCCAAACGAACAGCAAAACTCATCAATCAATCGTATTCGAAGATTCTTTGCATCATTAATTTGCGGTAACTTTCGGCGTACAAATAATCTATTAATGGTGATCAGAAATTTTAACCGTCATGACTCTTTAATAATTAAAATTCCCTAATAAATAGAATATTCATGTAATTAAGTTGTTTGTTATTAAATTTGTTATATGCATTAATTACAGTTATTATATTACGCTGAAGAAGATTGAAATTGCTACGTACTACAAGATATTGAGCTTAATTGGTACGTGCGTGTTAATCACCTTCATTAATGAATGTTTTTGAAAGACTAAAAAGAGCATGTGGTGAGGGGGGGAGATTAATGATAGTTATGTTATATATATATGTATTGTATGTGTTGACCACGTATATTATACTTTCGGACATATAATTTAAATATATTTTATGTACATTACGACAAATTTTACATTGTAAATAAAAAAATATTTATTGTATTTGTATTCAAACAAGAAATCAAGATAATACATGAAATTTAAAGTTTACGGTAATAAAATGACAATCAATTAAGTCAAGTTAAAGTATCATTATTATAATCACCTTTAAATAATTTATTAGTATAAAGCTTAAAATTGCATATATATATATATATATATATATAGAGGACACTGTAGGCACCTACAGAAGTTGATTTTGTAGGTGTCTGTCAATCTCGACAGGTAAAATTCGTGACTTAAAAGTTACTCTTTATGAAATTTAAAAATACACACTTTTTCTTTACCTAAAAAGACGTGTACACACACACTCTCTTCACTTTAAAAGTCCACCTATATACGTATATTTTGAATTATTATGTTAATTAACTTATGAATTTTAATTAATCATTTATTGATTACAAATACGATAATTAAGGTTTTTTAAGTACTTAATTAACATATGCATTAATTTATTATTTTAATATGTTGGAGTAAGTGATTAATAAATTATTTAAATCAATGACTTAAATTTTTGATGAAGT
>JAMKPZ010004494.1:0-30743 GCA_024699675.1 Amphibolis antarctica
CTTGGTCTTTTTCTTTGTATAATTAGATAGTAATATCCAGATTAATAAAATTGTAAACTAGTTTTAAAAAAATATATCAACTTATAAAATTTAAAATGCACGCTTGTAATTATTAATCAGTAGTTATATTTCCGAGATATATAATGATATCCTAGAATTTAGATGGAAAAAGGTTCTTGAAGTCATCAATGAAAAGTTTTTGAAATTTTCACTCACATGTTATAAACTTGATAATTACTTAATACTATTCGAAAAATACAGATTTACGTGATAATTACTTAATACTATAAACTTGATAATTAAATGGCAGTAAATGCTTGAAAACTTATTAAATGACAGTAAATTAAATTGATAAGTGCTTTTTCCATGAGCACTTATGAAGTAAATAGTTTACCTTTATTAAGTACCTTACCAATAAATATGTTGAATATAGAAAAATTAGAAAGATTAAAGAAAATGGATGTTCTTATTGATGATGTTATGAAAGAATTGCTTGAAGATAATTTTTAACTGTCCACATCATATGAGAGTTGCTTGGTTGATTTTTTACAAATCTAATTTCTGTTTACATTTTCTATCAGATACTAATACCTTCTATTTTTTAATTTCTATCTACACTTTTTATTAGATACTGACACTCCTTATTTTTTAATTTTTGTCTACACTTCTCATTTCTATTTCCAATTGTCCTTTCGCTCTGAACTTTTCATTTTTGTTTTTGCATTTCTGTCGAACAATAATGAAACCTTTGAAGGTGGTATGTATTTTTCCCAAGTATACACATCTGACCAGGCTCACATTAAGTAATTTTATTATTCATGTCCTTCCTGTTAAATACATAGCATTAAAGTAATTTTATTATTCTGCTCAACACTGTTTCTTCCAAGAGAAGAACCGCCCTAATGACCATCCATAAACAAAAACAAAAATCTAAGGAAAATCTGGATAAAATCAGTCAGGTTTATTGCGATATACATAAAAAAAGCTCATATTTCAAGAACACGAGAACAGTAACCCACTTCGAGTTAGACATAAATTATGCAACCAAAGAAATTTTTTTTATAACGCCATTATTATTATTCAGAGTTCCATGGTCTCAACAAACACATTTCATATATATATATATATATATATATATATATATATTGGAAATTAAGGTTGGAAGAGCCCAAGACTACCATAAAAAGCGGAAGGAACGAAGGCAGCGTTTGAAAATGAACACCCCAGTGTTTTCCTTTGATTCATCCAAAGGGAAAGAAATCATTCTTGCCAGGCTTCTTCACGAGGATCTGATTGTATTCAGGCCTTGATGTCTGCAAAGAAAGTGGGAGTTTTATTCAGGCAGATGATGGTCGATGGCCAGGCATGCTACCATCAACAAAGAACCAGAGAGAAAAAGTAAACGAGATATTTAACCAGTTTCTAGATGGATTTTTTATTTCAAGCTAGAAATAATATAAGTTCATAATCCTACATCGCAGGTGGTTGAATTTTGTCCATAATAGCATTCGATGATCGATCTCATAGGCTGCTTTCGGCACTTCATTTCCAGAATAAGAAAGGTAATGCAGAACCAACTTAAAAAGAGAAGAGGAAATGCTCTAAGCAAATAACAATGGAAACCAATCTCATCGCAGTATGTCCAGAAAAGGTGTTGCGTGCAGTGAGCACAAGCAACATCAACAATGCAACAAAGTTATCTAAATGTTGTTAATTGGTTTCACATCTTACCATTATGAATGAGTTGCTGGTCATTTCTATTTCCCAAGCAAAAATAGGAGTGATAGAGAAACAACACTTGGTGGTAGCTTTGATTCCAACTTGCAAATGTGTTGCTGTTCATCTTTTCATTGACATTGTGGTGTAAATATAAATGTAAAATCTACTGTTCAACCCCAAAACCCCAGCTGATGAGAGATTTGCCATTCGGTATGTACTGCCTATCAAGTTCGTATCAGAAACCTTCCCACTTCAAATAAACAAACAACGGCTAATGAGAAGAAAGGGGAACATCTCTTTATCTGAAAAAAAATCTTGCATTAGGAAATTTGCCATCTGGTCCGCTTATCTAGTTCGTATCAGAAACTCTCCCACATCATAATCCATTGAAAGATTCACTAAAGCAATCAAATCGATCCAACAAGCTTCCATCTCTTCTCAATCCAAATCACTTTCTTTCTACCTTTCCATAGCCGTTACAGACAAAATATCTCACCATGTTCTCATAAGAGAAACCCCCTGTCTTCACTAAAAATCTAGGTTAATAACAAGATCACTACCTCCATCACGGTTAATTTACGGGCTCTACGGTATACTTCTTCTCCAATTCATCATCAATAGCGCCAATCCATAAAAAAAAAAAAAAAATCGGCATTCGGAAACGCATCTTATCAAGCAAAACGCACATCAACAACAGGTACGATTGATCTCTCACCAGGTCCTTGAAGATGACGAAGGCGACGAAGAAGAAGAGGAAGAAGAGGATCTCGAACTCCGCCAGCCGTAGGAAGGAATAAACGGAGTCCACGACTTTCGTCATCAGCGACGTCTCCCGCCGGTCACCTCTCCGCTGTCTCCTCCGCACCGCCGTCCGATCCATCGGCCGAGTTCCAGGTGACCTCCGACGACGGCGAGGATGGTAATGGTGGTCAGAAAAGTACTCCAGACTGGTGTACAACATGGGTCAAAGTGGGCCGTTGAAGTACAGCCCATTACGGGCCCATAAAGAATGTATATGCTTTTGCATCAAAAATCTTTTTCTAAGTTTTGTTAAAATTGATGAATTCCTTATATACATTTATTTTTCCATTTATTGCGCATAATATTAGTAATTTTATATTATTTATCATATTATTGTATAATTTATTAAAATTATGATTGGATTATCGACAGCATCATCAAACTTTCATATTCTTTCATGTTCTTTGCTCTTGTCGAAGTACTTATCTCCAATCTTAATGTCTTGAATTTAAATTGACGATGTTAAAATTATTATTCTTTAAAGTGAAATTTTTTACCAATAAACATAATTTACGAGGAAATTAATGTAAATGAGTAAAATTGTGAGAAAAAATCCAGAGTAGTGGGAGAGAATGGTAATTTCTGGTAAAAAGATGGGGAAAAAGTTTACATAGACAGCATATTATTTCTTAAATTCAATGCTATCTATAATTTGATATATCAAAAGAGTATTATCAACACTGTTAAATTATATTGTTAATTAAATCATATTATTTCTCCTAAATTTTACTGTCTCTTTTCTTTATTTTAAATTAAAATATTAAAATTATTAGTGAAAAGAATATAAAAAATTTAAATATTTATAAAATTAATTTTTTAAGAATACTTTGTTAAAATTTATATTTTAAAATTTAAAATTCTACTGGAAGCATGTATATTTCCATCTTATTGGCAGCGCCTGCCACTCATCTGCATGACAGTGAGGAAGGGGATGTCTTCTGCATCAGCGCCACCATTCTTCTTCTTCTTCTTCTTCTCCTTCTTCTTCTTCTTCCTCCCCATGTCTGCTTTCTTCCACCAACGAACCCTCGGCCAGGTGGGTTTTCTTCTTTTCCCAACTTATTCATTCCTATGCCAACTTCCCATGGATTCCTCACCAATCTCTGGTTGTGGACGCTGCATCTGGACAGGAAGAGAATGCAAAGGTGGCAAGGGGCGGGGCGTGGGAGATGACGCCGGTGGCCACGACCAGGCTTGCAACGACGGCTGTGGACGCGAAGCGCCGGAGGCTGGGGAACTTTCGGATATGCGCCGTGTGCACCTGCTGCGGCGGTCCTAGGGGCCTCTGCCTCCCCTCCCCTTGCTGTTACGCCATCAACTGCAACATACCCAACCGCCCGTTTGGGTTCTGCTCCTTCACGCCCAAGGCATGTAATTGCTTCGGCTGCCACATCTGACGACCCCCTTCGGGTTCGGGTGCTTGGGGGAAACGAGAAAATCGGAGAAAAATTTCTCCTTTTCTTCCGTCACCCTTGGCCGCCACATATGGTGGTGCGTCTACAGTGTGAAGAGGTAAGACAGGAACGGCCACATCTCTGTTCTTCCTCTCATTTTCCATTTGTTCAAAGTGTTTTGGGGATTTGGCGAGTATGTGTAGATTGGAGCAATTGGATGTTGGTGCATGGTTCCTTTCTGGGTGTGTACATATCAATCTTTTGCATTAACCCTCTCATCAAGCATGCCCTAGTGAACTAATTTTTCAATTTAGTATTCTGTAACTCATATAGAGCTCAAGAAAAAGTACAAGACAATATAGTTCTTTTAAGTGACTGGATGCATTATAAAAATGAAGGTGCCTCTTTTATATGATTTCTGATTGTGCATTTCACCTTCAACTTTCATGTAACATGAACTTGTTAAGCTTTGCTGTTTTATGGTTCTTGTAGAACATCATGCTGCCCACTTCTGATTGGGGCAAGAACAATTTTGCTTCTGCTGCTGATCTTTTATATGATTTCTGATTGTGCATTTCACCTTCAACTTTCATGTAACCTGAACTTGTTAGGTTTTGCTATTTTATGGTTCTTGTAGAACATCATGCTTCCCACTTCTGATTGGGGCAAGAACAATTTTGCCTCTGCCGCTGATCTTTTGCAGGTACATAGAGGTGGCTTGTATGGTGCCCCTTCTTATCTCTTCATTAGATAGTGTTTCACACCAACCATTCATATGGCAAGAATTTGCACATGTTTGTTGCCCCTCCTAGGTAGAGCAAAAAGGAATGGTGTTAACTTTGATTCTTGGCCAACAAATTCCAATATGTCATACGTTTAAATTCTATCACACTAATTACTATGTAATTTAATTTTTTTTGTTTTACTACTCTTAACTCTAACTTTGTCTAACTTTCGAAATTAGTTGAAACTCTTTCCAAATATACCCGAAGGGCCTACTTTTCCTCCTTCCAAAGGGTATGGATCTTTTCCCTGCTCTTCTTTTTCTTCCATTGAAATCTATAAATGAATCCTGCCTTGTATGGAGCCTACTTTTATGGTACAGAGGCAATAAAGAGAGTGGGGTGGGAGGGGTGCCTGAGGCAACTGTTTTTGGCAATGCCAGTTGGCTTTGGCAACTACTAGTCTTTTTGGTGGTTGGCCTCTTTGTAAGGGCATTGATGAGCACATTTAAGCAAGGGTTGTTTGTGTTTTCCTGCTGGTCTTTAGCTTTCACATTGCCATTTTGATCATACTTGTTGGCTACTCCCACAATGACAACAACAATATCTGTGTTGTTAAGGATATATGGTGTCTTGTAAAAATACTTGTTGGCCATTGCCAGGAAGGTGAAGAATTAAACTCATGTTGTTGGGTGGCTTATCAGTTGCAGAGACCTCATTAAGGTGGGCATGGTACAATGTCATGAACAATTATGGGAGAAGAGAATTGCAGGCTGTAAACTTGATAGGGTGTGAGGAAAGCAGATGCATCATGCTTTTGGATTTTCAGTGTGCATGATAGGTTAGATAAGAACAACAATACTAGCAGTTAAGTTTTCATTAATATTAAAATCTTAATAAACGTAATCTTTTCAAAGACATCTGATAAAAAGAATATGTTCAAAGGTTGTAGCGAAGAGTTTTATGTAAGAATAATCTTATATCGATAAATATGGGGAATAAATTAGACTTAATATATAAAGAATTTTTTTACTTATAGTCAATTGATTTTAAGATAAAATTTTAACATGACATCAGAGTTTTATCCATAAACATTTGTAATTATAAAAAAAAAAATCACAAATGAAGAGAAGTGTTAGAATAGTTTTGATAAATATAGAAAATAATAGTCTTTTACTCGTAATCAATTGATTTTGAAATAAAGTTTTTTTTTAAAAAATCTATTTAGAGTATCTCCTCATCCACAGCTCAGTTGAATAAAGTTTTATGAAATATATGAATATCTAATATAAATTTTGTCAAATAAATACATCAACATTAAGTATTGTAGCAGTTCTTTGTTGAAAGCAGAAACGGAAATTGTGGAAAATTTTATCAACAAATCATATTAAATATATGGTTAAAGGAGCGTAGAAGACTTTAATAATAAACTACTGTCGTAAACGTCTCTCAAAATATTGTTTTTTTAAAAAATATTTTCAAATTTTTACACGTGCACAAGCTTCCAAGAAATATTGATGAAAATCGAGTAATTTAATAATAATTATTCTTCAGTCAATAATCATATTAAAGATAAACAAATATTATTATATTATCGGCTGATAAAATCGATATAATCGATACTTAGGTTGCATTTGTTTATAAATTTTTTATTACGTATTTTTATTTTTTATTATATATTATAATATTCTATAAAAATATTTATTAAATAATTTTAATATTTTATATTATAAATCATATCAAAAATACTTACATTATAAATTATTTAATTTCTTAAAAAATTTAAACTTCATCTTACCTAATTTTACTTCTTAAAGAAACATATCATTAATACCTTCAATATAATCGATTGGACGGTTAAACTGATAATCAAACTTAATGTCTTCGATACAACAAATTGGTTAGTTAAATTGTCAGTCAATTTAATTGATTATATCGGTGAATTTTTACATTAAGAAGATTCACTCCTCAATGTATAAAGGTATCTTTGTCATTATAAATTTATTTCATCAATAATTTAATTTAAATGCATTAAAATTTACTTTAATAGGCAAGCAAACACTCTCATAAGATGACACGTGGACTCACGTGCATTATATATGTGTTACCTTTACGCAGGTAAACAAATGTATTTTAAGAAGTTTCTTTCATTATTTTTTTCACCGTTCGTTAAAAAAAAGGAAATTTTTAACTATTATTGAAAAAAACAATGGCAAACATCATTTTTAAATGCACTTTTTGATCGTACAGAAAATTATTTGATTTCATGAAAAAGCGTAAATCATTTCTAAATACTTGAGAGTCCTTCCCACGCTCCGAATCAAATAAAAATTATAAAACATAAAATTTTACAAATTTATCATCATCTGGTCTTATTTTAGTTGGTTATTTTTATTTAATTTAATTTTCTTGGAACAGGAACCTGCTGTTCAGAGAAAATAGTGCTGGTACCGGTGAAAAAAAGAAGTGGAATAATAAATAATGAAAAAGAAATTATTTTTTTATTAAAATTTTAATTATTTAAAATGCCCTTTATTAAGCGGTGATCCGACCCGTTTCCGAATCCGTATATCGCAGACTTGCTCTGTATCCATTTAGCCTCCCTCGGCCTCGGCGTCGTCGCCACTCGCCAGTGGCCACCGCCGCCGCCGTCGTCGCCACCCAATTCTCCTCCTCCTCCTTCGAATCCTCGACGGCCACGCCGCTCCCACTTCCGCCGTCACCTCTCCACATATGGAAGCATCTCCCGTTCTTTACTCCACCATACCCCCTCCCCGCAGAGCACCACTCGCCTGTGCCAAACCTTCGTCTGTCTCCAGCAAGCGTCTTGTCGGTATCGAATGTTTGCGCGTGCCAACGTTCAAAATTCGCGATCTGGGAGGACCCATGTCGGCCTCGTGGAGGATTCTGGCGGGTGGAGCCTCTGCTGGGGAGAGGGATGGCGCCGACTCCTCCGGCGATGCTGGGGAAGTCCTGGTGGGGGAGGACTCTGCGGCGTTTGAGCTGGGGGATCAGAATATCGTTTCCTGGATTTACTTCGCTGTCGTACTTGGGGTTGTTCTGGTCATACTCGACGTCGTTTGGATTAGTCCGTCCACTGGTTTTGGGACAGCCTTTGTCAATGGTGTCGGGAGTCTCTCTGGAAGCCATGAGGTTTGTGATATGTTTTTCAATAGCTTTATGTTTACCACAAGTACATTATATGTTATGTTTGTTAATTTAGCTTCAATTTTAATTTTCTAAAACTGTATTAAATACTACCAAAATTTTCCTAGTGTCATCATCAGCAGCAGCAATATTTCTTGGCGTCTCGTATGCATAGGTTTTGATTTCAACACAAATCCTCATGTGAGGGATACAGTAGTGAAGAACATCCACCAATGATGACACCAGAAAATATGATCAATTTTAATAATGAGATTGATTTTAAGCTTGTAACAATCTTTAAGTTACAACTTCAATTCTACAAAAGTTCTTATGCATTTTTATCATCATATAAATCTTTATGTACAAATTTTTATCTCAGAATTTACTGTAAAGTTCAACTTCATTCGATAATAATATCTCATTACTAAACGTACTCCTAGTGTAAACCAATAATAAAGCTGTTTTAATGAGTTGGTGAGGGTCCCATACAAGATTGTTGTGCTTTCAGAATGGTAAAATTCTTTTTTTTTACTACTTACCGCAAATGATGAAAAATCTTCCGAAATATGTAGGTTGATGTTATTTCAGAAATTCTGGGTCCTGTGAAGGTTAGACCTCTAGTTATCATGGTCTTTGCATTCTTTGTTATAACCAAACAATAGAATTTTTTAAAGGTTAGTTTATCATCCTTTAGGGAGGGTAGGTAAAAAAGGGGGTATTGCTTAATTCACTCAGTCCACTAGAAGATGCAGGTTTATATTTGTGAGCTTCATGTGCAAACATAAATAACTAGATAAAATGTACATCTCAAAAAATTTCCAATTCATTTGCCCACTTCATATGTCGTGCAATATTAGAAAAGTAATTTCATCTTCAAATTTTAGTGTATGTGTAGTTGTGGAAGCAAGAATAATATCAAAGTTAAGACATTGGCACATAAACTCATTTTCTGCTCTGGTGACATTGTAAATTACATAATAAATTTTAAATAGTTGTATTGGAAAAAAACTTGCATGCTTTCTACAAAGCTTCAAATCCTAATAACGACTTTGCCATTTACTTGTTTTGAAAATTGTGATAAATGAAAATGGTTTAAGCATGCATCTGTCAATTAGTTGAGCCTGGAAATTTCCTATCTTCTATCAATAATTTGTATTGGTTTTCTGTGAGCTTTAGAATTTACACAAGTATTGATTTTCTGTATGCCCACAATTTTCAACCAGCTTGTTAGTCAAAATTAGCACATTTTAATCACAGTGCTGTCGTCCATTCAAGACATGCACAGGGGTAAATGTGCAAGGTGGTTTTACGTTTGACTTGGTTATTTGGGATTCACGGCAATTTGTGTGTATGTGTGAATTATGTTAAATATTTGAATTGGTTTGGGTTTCATCAGTTTGTAAGATGCTTCTACACTAGTATTGCAATAGCTAGATTTTATCTGTTTATAAGATTTCATTTGAAATTCAGATAAATCTTAGTTGTTAATACACTACAGATAAATCTTAGTTCTTAGATGTGTTTTAGATTAATGGTCTTTAAAGGGAGATAACATTTGGAATTGACTCTCATCAATGGGCTAATTACTTCTCAAGAGGTTTTCAATTACTGTGCTTTGAGATTCTTGTTGAGATCAAACTGTCAACTAATTTATATTTTCCTTCATCAGGTTGTGATGTTGCTTCTTATTCTCATTTTTGCTGCAATCCACAGTGGTATGGCAAGCGTCCGAGATGCCACAGAAAAGCTCATTGGTGAGCGGGCTTACCGTGTTCTCTTCGCTGGAATTTCACTTCCTTTGGCAGTCAGCACTATTGTGAGTTTCCCTTATCTTCTGGGTTTCTTTGAATTCGATGGATTGATAAGTTATCTGTTTTTTCCCCATATCTTTTTTCCTTGAAAAGAAAAATTCCCCATCTCTACTTGCAACCATATGCTATGCCCTTCTCTTCTCATAAGTCTGGTTAGTCCCAGCAGACATGGCATTAAAGATATGATTTTACTAATTACCTTCAAATCTATCTTATCATGTAGGCTTATTTTATCAACCATCGTTACAATGGGGTACAACTGTGGCAAGTTCAGGGTATCCCAGGGATCCATCAGTTTGTGTGGCTCACGTCATTCATTTCCTTCTTTTTCCTCTACCCATCTACTTTCAATCTACTAGAAGTGGCAGCTGTTGATAAACCCAAGTTGCATCTTTGGGAGACGGGCATCATGAGGATCACCAGACACCCACAGGTAAGGTGCTTCAAAGAATAAGATCTCAGCATGCTAGTTTCAGGGGAGGCTCATATGGTTCCCTTGTTCTTTCCATGTCAGATGGTAGGACAGGTGATGTGGTGCTTGGCTCACACACTATGGATTGGGAACTCGGTGGCATTGGCAGCATCTGCCGGCTTGATTGGTCATCACCTGTTTGGTGTTTGGAATGGTGATAGAAGGCTGGCAGCAAGATATGGCGAGGCATTTGAAACTGTGAAGAGCAGAACAAGCATCATACCCTTTGCAGCAGTTTTGGATGGACGACAGAAGCTACCCAAAGATTTTCACAAGGAATTTCTTCGTCTGCCGTACCTTTCAATCACTGTTTTGACATTAGGTGCATACTTAGCTCATCCTCTGATGCAAGCTTCCAGTTTCGGCCTTCACTGGTAGGGCCTTGCTTATTGTTGTGCATTCTATGTATGCTCTGGAGGTTCAAACATGTAGAAGCTGTATTTATGGGATTACAACAATGATGTTTCAAACAACCAATTAATATAACTTGGTTGATTTCAGGGAAATTGATACTTGTAAATTGTAATTCTTATCAACATTGGTATTTTGATAAATGTAAAAACTATAATTAGATGAAATCAGTTTTAGTAACTATGAAGAGTTAGAATTAACAGTAGTGAAATAAATGATGTTGAAATTATATAATAAATTATGTAATAAATGTTTGTGTATAAAAAATTATATAATAATAATGATGTATAAGAATTTATATAAAGTTAAAATTTTGTAACTTTACCGAGAGACTTATTATCATGAAATAATGATATACATCATTTTTAGTACTTAAATTATTACGTAATTTTAACTTTATTTACAGCATATATTCCATCAAGCATGTCTCAGACTCACGGGTAGTTTCGTAACTTCGCCTACTCGGTCCAAATAAAGCGGGGAGTGCGGGGAGGAAGAAAGTGGAGGTCGTCGTCTCATGGGTGGTGGGTGGACGCCGACTCCGGCGATGCAACTGCTGGCGGCGGTACTACTACTGACCACTTGTACCAAGACCGACGTGTGTGTTTCGGCGGAAGGCAGCAGCTGGTGCATAGCGCGGAGCGAGTCGAGCTCCACGTCGCTGCAGACGGCCTTGGACTACGCCTGCGGCTCCGGCGCCGACTGCGATCCGATACGGCTGAACGGGCTCTGCTACCTCCCCAACACCCTGCAGGCTCACGCTTCCTACGCTTTCAACTCCCACTACCAGAGGTCGAACCACGGCCCCGGGTCCTGCGACTTCGCCGGCACCGCCACCGCCACCGTCACCGACCCAAGTGAGTACGCGTTCTTTAACGCTTGTCCCCGCCTGTCTCTTCGGCTTCAACGGCGGCGGCGGCGGCGGCGGCGGACCACGTAGGCAAAGCATGGAAGGGAAAGTGCATGTGTCGGCTCTGGTGTGCGGCTGCAGCATCGAACTGCGTGAAAGCTTTCTTACATTTTGACCGTTGAAAGCATTCAAAGCTTTCTTACAAATTCTTTTTTTTTATAATGTTTTTTTTTTTCATTCGTCAGTATTCAAATTATTTCATTAAAGTAGAAATAAGATGATTTTCAACATTCAAATTTCTTTAAATCTTAAAATTTCAGATTTTAATTTCTACACAGACAGATTTTTTGTGAATTTACAATTGTGTCTTGACCTTGACCCTATCTGTTAAAAAAAAACTTTAAATTTTTTTCAAAAATATTCAAACTATTTCAGTTGATTTTATTGTAATTTCTTATTCGTCATCATGGTCTTATTATTAATTAATTATAACAATTTAATTAATTAAGAATAACAATATTTATATATTTCGTAAAAAATCAACTTTATATATAAAAAAACATTTGCTCTCTTATCAGTTTGTCCCCTGCATGCTAAGATATTGTGTGCTACCTTTGATTTTTCACCTTCACAGGTAGTTTTTATGTTTTGTGGTTTTATTTAAGTAGGTATGTTGGTTTAATTTTTCCCCAAATTATAAGGTTGCATCATGGGTTTTTTTTTTTGAATAAACAGTGACTTAAAAGAAATTAAACGGTGAATTAAATTACAGGAAATCTGTGAATTATGAATGCTTGTTTCCCCCAGTTTACAAGGTTCTATTGTGATTGAAAGGTGGAATTGGTCTTTCATCTAAACATTCCATGGCCATGCTTGGGTTCAGGCAGGTGATGTTCTTTGTTTCTAGACATTCTTCAAATTTGAGGCTTCTGTCTCTTCTCTCAGTCTGCATCTTTTTTTTTTTGTTTGGGGGGGGAGGGGACAGTTAGGGTTTTAGTTAAATCTCTGTTGTCAAATTCTTGCCTTCTGGTAGGTGTCATAAATCTTCTTGCCTTCCTCTTTATTTTTCTTTTTGGCTGCAGGACCTTCTTGTCTTCCTCTTTATTTTTCTTTTTTGGTGCAGGTTATGGGTCCTGCAGCTATCCAGCAACTCCCAGGTAATCAATCAATCAATCATGGCATTCTCTTTAGCATACAACACTCCTGACTGGTGGTCAGTACAAATTTCCCAACTCATTCTTTTTGTTTATTCTGAGATAGCCACATGTCGAATATTAGAATCGAATCTTGTCTCTACAATTGAAAAAGCTGTTGAGTTCCACTTTGACTGTTTCTTTTATATAAAATTTCAAAGGGAAGAATAGTATTGAGAACAGGTTTCGATGTAAAACCAATGGTGAGTTGCTTTAGTTGGTAGGCCATCTTTTGTTGTGAGCATGCCAATTAGACCAGAGTAGTCTTAGAGAAATCAGAATACACTCACCATGTAACCAGTAACTAAACTATATCTCACCCACTTGATGAGAATGAAATAATATTTGGAAAATCTTCCAATAACAGATCACTAATGGGATTTGAACTCTGGTCTCCTATGAGAAAACACAATGCAACAAACTTAGCTATGGGATCATGTGAGCTTATCATTCCAGGGAATATTCAGGAATAGCTGAAAATTCTAAAAAAATGCATGTGTGATTCATATCAGGTGGTTCCAATTTCTTAGATAGACGAAGCTTTGGAATCCCATTCAGTGCCAAACAAAGCCAATATAAAGACCCCTCTGCATCTGTGGATAAATTTCAGGCACAGCAATTGTTCAATCCTTTTTCTGAAACCACTGTTTTTATGCCTTGTCTTCTATACTTTCAACCAAGCGTGTGTATCAAATGGGATATTGAATGTGGAACAATACTTAAAATCTAAAAAATCGAAGCTCCACAGCAGGTTATATTCCTCAATTACTGTAACATGTGATCTCCAGAAATCAAAAAATCTGAATATCTCCCTTCAAAGAAAATCTATCATTGTTTGTGGAAATCTTTAAGTGACCAGATATTTATTGAGTGAATCTCAATTCCCAATGATCAATTAAACCATGAGGGATGATTACCTTCTGTTTCTGATCCAAGTTCTACTCCTTGCAGCTCTGCAGGAGTTCTGACTCCACCATCATCAACAAATGCACCTGATGTGGTCACCAATGCTCCAATCACAAACCCTCCTGGCAATGTGCCCGGGATGGATCTGACAAACAACACGGCCAATGGTGGTGGAGATGCTAGTGGTATTCCATCAGGCTTCAGCCCGAGCACATCAGGAAATGATCATAGAATCCTTATCTCTTCTATGCTGATTTCCTGTTGGTTTCTTCTTCCTTTCTTCTAAAACGTTCTCTTACTTCCGCTTGGGGACTACAGTTTTGTGAAGCTGGAGCTTTATCACGGTAGTTTCCTGCAACATGTCTTTGTTTTTTTTGGCTAATCAAGGTAGAATGGCAAAGCAATGTGGTGATACAACTGACATACCAATTTAATCAATCGAATACGCCATTTGACTCTTCTAATGGGGTAAAACTGCATGCCAACTTCACAAGCACTAGGAAAATGTGGAAACATTCTTAGCTCCAATCACTGGTACTTCAATCTTTTGAGGATATCTCTTGATTACGAGCTTCACAAATGTAAGGTTTTTAGTACTCGTAGATTCAAATATTTTTTTTCAAAAGTAAAAATAATTTTATGAATATTTAATCTATAACATAATCTTCTATAGAATAAATTTGAACCAATCTAAAGTTATATTTGTTGAGATTTTTATTTAAACATCAGTTGACCAAATTGAATAACTTTAGATCAAGGATCAATACCTATTCAGTTAAAAAAAATTACCAATTTTATTAATAATCATCAAAAAATGAAATTCATACTATTATTTTTATCTCATTTATCTATTTATAATGAAAATGATACAATGATTAGATCTTATGTCATCTAGTTCCTTATCTCATTAGATCTAATGTAATTAATATTTCTTTTTCTTAAAAGGAATATAAGGAAAAAACTTAGATTTGAGTTCAAATTAAAAATATTACTAATATAAATAAGGCTTATATAAACACTACAGTTGTCAGGTTTGGGAATCAATCAACCCAATTTTGTTAACTAGGTATCTATCATACTTGGTAAGATCAGATGTTGATGATGAGGTATTGATCTTAAAATAGAAAAAACAATTACCATTATAATAAAACATCTATTGTATGATCTTTGGCATTTATAAATTAAAACTTCATTCCAACCCAAACCAGGGAGAGAGAGAGAGAGAGAGTGGATGGCGTTGAGAGATGTACCCGGTTTTCTTTCACAGCTCTACGTTCTTGCCGGCACTGGCCAATGGACCTCGTTCGTCTCCTCCCATTCCATTTTTAATCATGCGTCCAAATCCCAACCTCGGGTCTAAAACATCCATATCTTTCCATTTCCACCTTGTCATCTCAGACGCCATACCATATCTCCTTTCGTGAAACGAAATCCCAAATCGACAACGCCATCTTTCCACGTAAAAGTACAAGAAGCCTATTCGACATCTCGTCGAACGCCTTGACCTCATTTCGTTGTGTTCCCAATGGAAGGCGGAGGCAACGGCCATGGCTACAGCCGGAAGTCTCCGCCCGTGCTCACGCGGCAGCTCTCTGTCGTCCACAGACCAAAGGAAGAGAACACCACGGAGAAGCGCAGCCTCAAGCCGTCGCCGTCGACCGTGAACAGGAGCCTCCTCGACGTCATCCGAAACGAGAGCACAAACAACAACGACAAGGCCGCCACCCAAAGCGTGAACTGGAAGACCTTCAAGAACCGGCTGATCCTCCGGCGCACAATCGCCGCATTCTCCACCCGTTCCTCCTCCTCCTCCTGCGAACACCCCGCAGCCCAAACTCCGGATTCCGTCCCAACGCCAGAAGCCGCGGATCCACCGAGGGCGGCGGAGCCGGTTCGGGTGTCGCTGATGACGCTGCTGGAGCAAGCGGACAGGATGAGCAGCCTCCAGATCAGCGACGACGTCGGGAAGCCGGCGAAGGAGGTGGCGGCGGAGGCGGAAGAGGAGGACGAGGACGAGGACGGGGAGATGGTACACGTGTGCTGCGTCTGCATGGTGAGGCACAAGGGCGCGGCCTTCATACCCTGCGGCCACACCTTCTGCAGGCTTTGCTCCAGGGAGCTGTGGGTGAGCGGTGGCAACTGCCCCCTCTGCAACGGCTTCATCCTTGAGATCCTCGACATCTTCTGAGCCGCCGCCGCCGCCGCCGCCATCCACCTCTTCATCCTTGGACCCACTGTACTGTACTTTAAAATTTATATTTTACATAAATATACACTTCTTTCAAAATTAACAAATTCTAAATTAATACATTTAAATATTAAAATAAATAATTATGATATTTTAATGTAAGTAGTACTTGTGTGGCATCATTTTTCCCATTTAACAAATCACATTCATCCAAAACTTGTATTGTAAAAATGAGGCCACCGTAGCCGTTCAATAATGCTCTCATTTTTTTATAAATATACGGGTGAATCTTTACATTTACTCATTTTAAAAAGAAAATATTTATCCACATACACATTATGTGTGCACAAAATAAGACTGCAGATTCCAACATCTGTACATTTTTATATAAAAAATTACATGATCTTGCATTTTTCGAATTATATAATCTTTTACATAAAAGATTCTTAAATGTAGTTACCAAAGATGTGTTTTTTAACATAATTCTAAGTTTCCATTATCATGAAACATTGAAACTTTAGAATTACCGAAAAACTTATTAAACACAATAAAACTACATGTATTAACTCGCCGCTTCAAACTTCAAAGTAACAAAAAAGACCATTTCACCCCTCATAAAATTTTAAACAAAATTTCGATCAAACCAACAAAAACTCAGTCAGACTGTCAAAGTGGCACATGACTTCCGCAGTCTGCAGTTTTTCTTGCACGTGACTTCCAAGTTTTTATTCAAAGCCTGCTAATTTTAAATAAGTAAAAATGCTGACATTTTACCCAACTCTAGTACCTTTGTACGTTTAAACTGTACTTATTACTAGTTTATTTGATAATGACCTTTCAAACTTTAACCTAAATTTCATACAAATTTTAATACAATATCACCATACACAAACCTCAAGCATAAATTTTTCTCTTATAATTCATTGTAAAACTCAACTTAACTCCATTTGATAACAAGATTCTAACTCTTGACTCTCTGCAATATTTAAAGTTAAAATCTCTTGTTACCAAACACACTCTAAAGATGTGAAGCCTAATTATAATGACAATTTTGATCCCCCTAGTTTGCATACCTAATTACCAACACTCTACCGTTAATACCATTATATGTATCGTCTACATGCTATTATTTCATTAGCAACCAACTCCTGCAGCAAGGCTTGTTTGGGTATCATGTGAAGAAACCATCATATAATTTATTAGTTGTATGTTATCCAAATTTGAAATCATTTTGCATGATTTGGTAAAAGGAACAGTGTGCACAAACCATCCTCTCAACGTCTCCATGCGATGTTCTAACTTGAATTTGCAGGCTGACATCAGAGCTCCAATTTCTGACATTGCACTTGTAAGTGGAACCTCAAATACCAGTGGAACCAATCTTAACCTGAAGAAAGCATGTAGAAACCAATATTCAAACTCATTTAGATGTAAACTACAACAAAATGCAATCATAGATGCTAACCTGAATGCAACTTGATTTACCATACATGCGGACAAGCCTTTGATTGGTGATTAAATGCCACTAAGCAGACTCTTACAGGATTCCTATTTCCCTGTCTCATTTTTCTCGACTGCTCGGGAGTTGGTCTTTTTATAATTATTTTTCTTTGACTTCTTTTTTTCTAAGGGCCGCCATTTCTTTTTGGAAGGGGCAGATGCAAGTTTTCTCTTCTTGTTCTCTCCTGCAGATGCTCCCTGCTTTTCAGCTGCAAAAGATGGTTTACGCTTCTTGCTCTCCCCAGCAGAAGAGGACAACTGATGGGCGTCGTCTTCCTCGTCCGAGAATGAACCACTGACAGCTGGCTCATCATCATCCGAACTCAAAACCAAGTCTTCCACCACATCTTCATCCGCCCCCACATTTGCCATGTCCTTTCCTTCTGTCTGCTTTTGCTGCAGTTTAGATTTTGCAAGACCAGCCCTACATTGCATTTCATTTATATAAATAAGAACAATGTGGCAAAATAAGGAAGATGAGGAAAACTTAACCATCATGGCCATAGGTCCATACTTTGGGTCAGGTAACCAAGATGTACTGAATACTGCAGTTCCTTCTTCTGGATCTTCGTTTTCATCTTCACCAATATCAATATCATCGTAATCATCACCTTCTTCCTTGAATTCAGGTAGACTGTCACTGAACTTGGAGAATTTTGCACCAACAATAACGCTGAAAATATTCGTGTTTATAAATATTAGCTAATTTAGCACAACAGAGCTTAAGCTGCAATGATGCATCATCTCTGGAATGGCAAGTTTCAGCATCAAGCCAATAAGCCGACATAGATCTCATGCAAATGGTAGGCACATTATTTTATCAGAAAATGAGAACTTTATGAAAAGCCAAATAGAGATTGAACGAAGAATACCATACCTTGATTTTACCATGGAGTTGCTCCTCTGTCGAGCTTTCTTTTTTAATTCAGTTGCAAATTGAGACAAAGGACTGCTACCAGATACCTTTTCAGCCTAACAAATAAGTTCATCTCAATAATGTATTCCCAGAAAATATAGAAAGTAAGATGCTCAAAAAACAAGCTGAACTATGGTGATCACATCGATGTGGTTCCCAAAAAAGGATGTTAATTAATGCTGCAAACCTTGAGAAATGACGACACAGTGGCATCACTAGGGGAGAACTGAACACTTTCACGTCTTGCATTTGAAAATTCAGAATTAGCCTCAACCTGAAGCACGACCACAATTAAATAATCAATAACTCTGTGCGAAGATGAAACCAGAACTAAGGAAGATGCTTGAAAAAGTATATCTACGAAAACATCCATTAACAGTTACAAGACAATTTTACCTGACGTATTAGCTCCTTTATTTCCTTCCTAAACAGGTCAAACCTACAAACCTTGCAAAAGCTTCGAAGACGAATAACTGTAAGAAATGATAACTCAAAGAACGCAACAGAATAACTCCACTGAGTCAAATGCTCAGCAAGCTGCTCAACAACAGAAAATATACATGCTTCCTGGAATGCACGAGTCTTAAGTGTTGGCTTGCCAACCTACAAAATTGGAGTAATTGTCAACAATTTACTCTTCTCAAATGCACCATGTCTACATCTAAAATTGGAGTAATTGTCAACAATTTACCAATTTTCTAGTAAACAAGTCCACAGCTTTGCCAACACCTCCAGTAGGGGGATTAGTCAGTTCTTTCATTTCCAATACATCCAGCAAAAGCAGAGACACTGGAATAAAAGTTTTAGTGGAAGCACCTAGGCGATTGAGCATTCTTGCACATTGCAACCTAATTGGCAGATAACGTGCAGTCGGAACCAAACGTGCAACACCAAATATGATTTGAGTAAGTGGGTATGCCAAATGTTGAAAATCAGCATCAGAGCTGTGAGCACAAATAACAGTTGTCCAAAGTTCAAGACAATTAATAAATTGCCAGTCATAGACCTTTAGATATGCCCCCTGAAGACAAGAGATAAAATAGTCAAATTTATGATTCATACTTCAAAGACAGCAGATAGCAGTTAATAATAATAAGACAAAAGAAATCAAAATTAAATAAGAATGCAAAAATTAATTCTTTCTAGAAGAGCATTTAATGATTACTTTCTTCTTAGTGATGGCTAATACAATGTTTCAAGAGACAATTATTAAAAATTCAAGGTTGACATAGTAGCAATGTACATTAGGTTCGCCTCTTTCCAAAATCATGTAATATCCCACAGGCAATGATAGTATGACATGAAAAAAGGTTTACCAATTTCTGTTCATTGTTTTATGAAAGCATTCGTCTTGTTGTAGCACTAGGCATTGTTTTATTTTTGTTTTTGAAGGTGGACTAGCATTGATACAGAATTCTAGACTAATACAATACACTTAAATCAAAGCAGACCTTAAGGATAAAATATCAACCAAACATGGATAACTATAGGTTCTGTGATATGCTGAATCATATCGATAAAAAAGTTTCATCCTGTTACATATGGAGATCAAGATGATCATCGCCCCAAAATAATAAAAACATTAAAATATTCCGATGTTGCCACATTTTAGGTCATCTTCCGTACTTGGACCACCACAATGGATCAAAGGACATTTGAGATCTTGTAGGATCACCATTAGCCCACTTCCCTTAGTGGTCACATTGAGAAACCAGCATTCACCCACACCATCACTTAACATTCCTTGATTGTATAGTGTCATGAAATAAATTTTAAATTTGCAAAAAGTTCTAATTAAATTCGTACACATATTGTATGTACAAGTTTATTTGTATTATATAGATCTAGCATAAAATGAATAGATTCTAAGTTTTCTTTTTGATTTTTTCCCTTGATCCAAACAACCATAAATTCTTTTTCGACTAGAAGCTAAAAATGCAATGCATTAATTTGCAATTTTGAATTAACAAAAATAGAAGCCAACAAAAGCAAAATATGCAGCACATTCTTTCTCCAAAATACTAAATGGCTCCTTTGATGCCAACAAGCTCATAAGTTTAACTTTGATGGCTCATGTCCAATTAACAGTAACATATGAGAGAAGAAATATTTAAGAATACCAAGGACATTATATATGACATAATAACAATGCATGACATCAAAGGCAGCATCAAAACTAAACAGTTAACAAATTTAAGTATTATAACCAGTCGAAACGTCAATAATCCAAGCTTTTACTCCCACCCCGAAAATATCATGGCTAAAAATCTAATAAAGTATAAAATTCATTGCAGAGCATTTAATATAGATGTGCTAACTGGCTAAAAAATTACAGAATAAACAAAATGACTGCTCATAAACAAATTAAAGTAATAAAAAAGTCTTGCAATACAAAAATAGCACAGCATTATTCAAGTGAAAAAATTATCTCAGAATGGGCCTTGCAACGTAACCAACATTAAGAAAATGGGAAAGCAGTACCTTTTTGTTCATTGTACTTTCTACCTCACTTTTCTTTCTAGCTTTCATAGTTTTCTTCTCTTTCTTCCCTCCACCACCTTCTTTTTTCCCCTTCAAGCAAGAAAACTACAAGTTAGCAATAAAAATGAAAAGAGGCACAATCTTCATTAGCATGCATAAGCCAAAGAAATTAATAGGTCGTTCAAAAAATCCAACATACTAGATTTTTCAGTAAGTACTTTTATTCATGATTGCAATTGTGACCAGGAGACAACCACAAAACTATCTTAGCAACTGCCTGACATTTCACTTCTTAACAAGCTTGAAGCTTCTGGCTTACTTGAATATCCAGAAGAATTTGTAATCAAACAACACAAATATAGTGCAAGCATTGTCTTCCGGATTTTCATATTCAGAAACTCATAGCTAGAGTTTCATCAAGAATCACCAACTACTAATTATCAAACAACCTTGTTGTTTCAATAAGTACAGAACTTGAACAAAAGCATGGAACTTGAGACAAATAAATGAAAATGGATGGATGCTACACCCAAACAACATCTTCACCTTCTAACATTGATTAAAAGACCTAAAGATTGTTTTCTTAGGATGTGCTTGGCATGGGTACTCCAACACTAACTTCTTGATAGAATCCACTCTCTCTCACGCTACTCCCATAAATAAGCACTAACACTGTCTCTCCAACTTCTTTAGTTTATCTTCCTCAATTTCTTTAGATTCTGTCTTTTCTTAGATTCTGCAAATTGCATTAGGAAAAGAAGCTGCTTGTTGGAACAGAAACCCAGAAGAATTTAGAGCTGCTTCTTCAATCCAAATGCACCCTTAGAAAATTCACCCTTCTTTTCTTCAAAAAAGATTGTTTAAACAAACAAACTAGTTCAAATTTTTTCCATAAAAATTCTAAACTTTTATTTTGGTATTCATTAATATCTGCTCTCTTTTTCATGGAACAACTATAAGAATATCAAAATGGAATAGATGGCAAGCACGTTCTTCGTGTGCAATTGATTTATACTGACTAGAATTCTTGAGATAAGTGCAAAGATAATGGAAAGTCAGACCACCGAAAAAATATGCATGTTTTTATTTTTTGAATGAAAAAGGGTATGCAAGTTGACCACAACACTTTGTGACAACCATCACTAAGTACAGAAACAACGACAGTAAATAAAGCAACCAACATGGTTGAACTAAATGCAACAACCTTACCCTCATACACAGGTTATCAAAGTATATGCAGAATTATGCAAATATAAAGGAAGGATTATCATATAAGACAAAAGAAATCTGTTGCATGCTATATAATCAAGTGAGCCAACCTTAGGCTTTTCCGATAGAGCATTCCGCAGTATAGTTGCCAGTTGACGAATGCAGATGAAAGCATGTTGATAAGCATTTGACAAATCCACACCATAGAGTTCAGTAACACAATTTTCAAGAAAACGAAGGTGGCCCAATTTTGACACACCGGCATACTTGCCTTTGATTTTACAAACAGAAGCGTAAGCCTTATAGATACCTCTAAGGCACATTTCAAGGCAATCTTCACCAAGCCGTACACACAAATCTCTTACGAATAAAAATGAAACCACCTGTAGGGCACCACCTCCAATACTCCAAAAATGGAGGACAACCTATCAAATATTTGAAAAGGTTCAAAAAATTAGTGTTAGAATGGAAGCCAAAAAACACTTTTCATATTCTAAACGTATTTAATTTGTATATAAGATGAAAATATGTGATTTATGAATGATAAACAATAAGCCTACCAAATAATAAATATACCTTAAGATACTTCCTCAGTAGGGCTGGAAATGCACCCAGAAATACAGCTGAATCCTTGATGCGTTTCAAAGTGAAAGCTATCATCTGTTCATCGGTCATTTGGTTCAATACATGGAGGGCATTACTGAGATATATCTTCATAAGAATTCCAAATTTCTTCCAAGCACCAGTTGTGGTTAACTCCATAATGGTTTCCTTCTTACCACCAGATCTTGGAAATTGAAGTAAACCTCTAAGGATTTCATCCATTTCATTCATAACAAACAGCATTATCTTGTTAAAGACACTGCTGGAAACAATACTAAATGATTCCAAATATTCATTTTCATTATCACCATGATGACAAGCTGTTCTAAATGCTCGAAGCAAAGACCGAACTGCTTTGAGCTGTTTGTTATTGTTGATTTTTTCGCACCAGATTTCAACCATTTCTGATGTAATAACTTTTCTGGGTGCTGCATCTCCCTCAGCTTTGCTAAGTTTAGGTTCCACATCATCAAAACCAGTAACTTTGTCAATCTAGCCACCAGACAGGCAAAGAGATATGAGTTGAACAGTGTCCATACAAAGCCAAAATAGCAATTTTTCCAAAAAAGATGCAAAGAACAAATTACATCGGTATCTTCATCTAGAGGTTCAATCTCACTGACACCTTCAGTATCATCCTGCACTCCAGGGACAAAAAACTTAAATGACGTTTTCTTTGGGTGAAATATAAACATTTGATAAGGTAAAGTAAATAATAAGCTTACATCAATATCTTCGTCATCAAATTCCAGAAGCTCTTTATCATGCTCTTTCAGAAATTGATAAAATTCTGGATCCTGCAATATATATATATGTATGTATATAACAATCAAAACAAAATTGTCGTAGCAAAATGGTGATGACAGTTTCCTTGATTGCAGACAAGCCATAAAACACAGCCACCAACAGGTCAGAATTAGAACAATTTCATGTGTTGTTATAAAAGAAGAAATTGGTCAGACACCCTTCCCGAATAAATGGTAACCAGAGGGCTTACTCTATAATGAAATAAAATGAAATGGAAACAAACCGTACCTTTTCTTCAAGTCTTTGAAGTTGCTTTTTATGCTCCTTCATTGTATTTTTAGATCTAGATATATTTTCTTCAGTCTCCCTCATCCTTTTATCTATTTTTAAATCATATTAAAGAACATATCAACAGGAAGTAAAGCTGAGAGCAAAGCTCACATGACCAAAAAATACCTGAATCAACAGATGCCATAAGTTCTGAGGCTCTACCCATCAAACCATACTTTTCCTTCAAATTCACCTTCCCCATACCGGCGCAGTCTGTGCATGAGGGCTGAGGAGCGACAGGGCCGGTGGCGACTCTGCGTGAGGGCGGGCGATCTCTTTGTTGCGATGAAGTCGGAGCGGGAGGGCGTCGACAGGGAGAGGCGCAGTGGGAGCACAATGGCCGACGATCTCTTCCTTGTGATGCAGTCGGAGCGGGCGAATCGTCGACTGGCAGTAAGAAGGGCGGCGACGGAGCGTGAGCGGCGCGAGCAACTGGAGGGCGTACGTCGAAACGAGAGTGTCTCCGGACGGTTTTTAAATCTTCAAACCCTATTTTTCTAAAAAAATACAAAATGCTCTCTATTTGTCTTGACGTTGAGTTTCACTTTTTCTTATTATTATTATTATTATTATACAATATATAATAAAAAATAATGATAATATTTTTTAAAAAGTTATAAAAAATAAAAAATAAAAAATAAAATAAATAAAAGAATAATGTATAATAATATAATGATTATAATAATATGATGATAATATTTTTTCAAAAGTTACCATAAATAATGAATAAAATATATAATAGAATAATAAATAATATTTATTATATTAATGTGATGATAATACCTTTTTTAGAATTGTAATGATAGTGTTTTTAAAAAAATTGTTATATCTAATGAATAGTAAAAAACGTAAAAGTTATTTGGTAAATGATATTATAAAATATTATAATATATAATGAAAAATATAGTTATGATAAACGCTCAAATAAATAGAACCAAAGTTGATAATACTAATGGTACATTTACAAATAATTTTTTTCAATTTTAAAAATTACAAAGAACTAAAATAAAAACTAGTTTTATGAATTAAATTAAAATTACATAGTAATTTAATTGATAAAAATTTATACATTACAATCTATATAATAATAATGATGTTGAAAATGAATTTAGAAGTTAATAAAGATAACAATAGCTACAAAAATATTAGAAGTAATAGCAATATTGTGTAAAACAAGCAAAATATAAGGAGATCAAATGGCTGAAAAATGAGGTTTAATTATATATGGTACACCAAAAAGTACTAGAAAAAGAATAAGAAACAAAGAGGTAATCAGTGGTATCAATGACTAAACCACAAGGTGGGTAATCTACAACGCCTAATCAACCTTTAGAAGAAAGATTAGACTTAGCAAGAATTTTGTTATGAATCACAAGTTAAAGGAAATTTTTTGTTTTTAAGGAGCATGCAACTTCCAAATCAATTTTTTTAAATAGAATCTGGTATCTCCATTACTACTGAAGTCATTGCAAGATTTCACAAGTAAACTTCATTATTAAGTAATTGCCACCTATTCACCTAACTATATTAAAAGAAATAGCAGATATAGCATCGTAAAAGGCACCGAAGGAATTGAGGAGAGTGAGAGACTTTTTAATGCCAGGTTTAGAAAAATAAAGATTGCCCTTGTATCACTTATTTTACCAAAACAAGGTGGCAGAGCCATAAACTATATGACAATTGCAAAAGTTAAAGATGGTTAGGCAAATAGACCTGATAGAAGTCTACAATAGGGAAGAGTTGACAGAATTTTTATTAAAGAACATGCTAACTCCCCTAATCCCTAAGTATCTGGCGAGATAATATTACACCAAAGAAGTTTATATTCATCCTTGTCGTTAAGTTTCCAAACCAATTTCACTTTGAGAGCTATGGTGAACTTTCTGATATTGTGAGAATCCCAAGGCCTCTGCATGGTTTGGGATTACAAATAGAAGACCAATTAGCAAGATGAATCTTCTTAGACGCAGTATAATTGTCATTTCAGAAAAAACACCTTCTACTTTTATTAATCAGCTTCTTAACTTGAACAGGGAGATGAAACACAGGTAAACAGTAAGTAAGAACAACAGAATACAAAATTAATAAGAGTGAGTCCGCCACCCAGAAAAGTAAATTTCCCTTTCCACTTCTCCGATTTCGTTTCGACACTAACTTTTTTACTTTTTAACTCTTCCGAAAGGCTTTCCAGAGGTAGAAGAGTAAGACAAATGATTTTCGAAATTTAACATTGATTACGACAGAATTCGTTGTTCGTTCAAGCACTTTATTACACTAGAGTAAGTGATTTATTAAGTGGAAAATCCATTGATTCCTTTTGTCGAACGAATAGTATTGCATGGACCATGTTCAACTTTCAGTACTCACGATATACCTGTACATGAGTCTCACACATCAATATCCTACTTTCTTATTATCAACTGATATTTATTGGCCTTTCTCCTTTTTGTTTACTCTTCAATGACAAACTTCGTATACCTTTTGATAAATGCACCATCTAGCGAATAGAATAGCCATCGTTCAAAAATAAAACTGATACATACGAATAACAGCAGGATTTATCATATTCTGCAACCACTAAAACAAGAGCTACGTGGGTAACAAGCGCTAATTAAAGAAATCAAATCGAGAAGAATATGGCTAAATGCTCAGATCTGAAACTCAAATATTTCTCCAAGCCAGCCAACAAAAACAAGCCAAATTATGATCACACTTGTTGAAAAGAATCCAGGACAGATCCAGAATCAGAAACGTGAACTGAGATAGAACCTGTGGGAGAGTTCATCGTCTTATTTATGCCAACACATGTTTATATAATATACCTTTTCTCGTCAAAGGCTTATGAAGGCATGCTGGGGACAACGAGAACCCATGACAGAGAACGACGGAGTATGTGAGATTCCCACGGAGAAGGTTGAGACAATGACCAAGACTATCTCCGGATCAAAAAGAGGGGCGAGCATGCACGCATAATCAGAGTTCACGACTTCGACGGAGGACATACGAAAGGATAGTTAATATGGATCCTAAAAAGGTGGCCTGTTCATACGTGGAAGAGACTCAAGATCTCAAGCAGCAGCAGCACTTGAGCAGCCACCAGTTTGGTGTAGCATCGCATCGATTTCATCTCCATCTTCCATTTCAAGCTGATGGCAAAAGTATGTGGTATTGTCAATCACAACCGTGCAGTTCTACAAGTTCGACATTGATTTTTCCTCAAAAGCTGAAATTACCTCGTCTGGAGTCTGCTCTCCGCGGAGCCTGCGCCCATCAAAGAGGAAGGCAATGGAATTGAAATCTACGGATTGCCTGTCACAGTAAGCATTCATAAGTTTTTTCAGCTGGGTGCTGCGCTTGATCTTGAAGAACACTTCATTTCCATCCTGCAAGGAACGAACAAATTCAATCAACCATAAAATCTCTGGAAGTGAATTACTCAAGCAAATGGCACACAAAAACTACCCAATTTCTGAAAAGAAAAGGAAAGAAAGAAAACATTCAAGAGCCACCCACGTCATTAAATACATGGTTGGCAAGATTATACAGCCGTGTATCCAACCATCCTACAAACATAATTGAGAAAAATGATAAACAGAAAAACCACGTCAGACATAACAGGTTGATATTTATCCAAAAGCTCAATCCCGGCGGCCATAGCTACAACCCAACAGTTGCACTTAAAAAGTTCAGAACTTGTAAAGAATCACTACAAGTTCTAGAGAAAATGATTGAGAGAGAACTGCAAAAACAACAATAGCCATAAAGAATTTTATTTCTACAGCTTAAATAAAAATATAAGGTAAATATAAGGTTAAAATAAGGTAAGGTTGTAGGGGTAAGGTTGTCTTCTAAAAGTAAGGTAAGCATAAGTGTTTGGTAATGTAATGCCACCAATATCCATAGCTAACCGATTTCTACATAATTTTCTTACCAAAAATTAAAGAAAATTGAATAGGGCCACAGACCCAGATTTAAACTTAAAGAGACCATGTCTTGGACTTTTCCATATTGATGCACGACGAATTAACTCACAGTTCTTTAGGATAAAACCTACAATATAGCATGAAAATAGATGGAACATCAATTTATTACACATACCTGGAAATGAATTGCAGCATCGGACATACACAACAACATTACTTTTATTTCTTAGTCACGGGCATGGAATATGCATTCTAATGCCTGAACTAAAAGTAACATCATAAACGTAAAAGCATAGATGAAATGACCAAATGTATGAAGAAACACGCCAACACTACTTCAAAACTAACAAAGGAAATGCAAGCCCAACGAATTTTTAAAGTGATATGTCAGTAGCAACTTCCATTGAAAACATTGTACAGAAAACTCTTTATATACTATCAAAAATACAACATCAAACACTCTGCAGTAATCCACAACTTAAAAATACAACATAAGCCAAACACAGCCTACTGATGGATCAAATCACCCTTAACAATGACAAAAAAACATTGAATGAAATTCAATACACTTTAACCTAGTTATTATGTAGAGTCGGCAGAACACGAGTGGCAATTTCGAAAATATCCTTAAAAGGAGATAAGGGGAGATTTTGTGATTTTTAAGTCTCGAAATAGCGTCTAAGAAATGTGCACTTAGCCTAAACCATCAAGGTAAATCTATTCGTTGGTAGTTAATGTGTATATATAGAGTTACATTATCTTATATATAAAAGGAAGACGTACCCCAAACAACCAGCCACATTTGTGGAATTCCAGCTAGAGCGTTTCATTCGTATAAAAATATCAAAGGCATAGAATGATCCTGGAACTTATGTTGGGTACATGTATCATGAAAATTTCAAGCATTAAAATGATCATCCTATCAGTAAACTAATTTAGATACATAACATTTAACATAGATTTTAGAATATTCAAATTGCATTTTTCTTTACTTCTCGAATTATGTATAATGTAATTTATATGCATATTATTTAAAAATAGACTTTCTCGATGAAAGTCATTATTCAAGAACGCAGAAAGCGCAAGAAAAAACCAACCGCCTAAACTGTACAACCAAAGGACATCGCCACCCAACGTTTCATCCTTATGCGTATGTACAGCAGATTCCAGAAAACTCAAACACACAGGAAACTCAAGGACAACATCATGTAGGCACAACTCCGACCCAACAACATCGAAACAGCGCAACACGGCAGATAACCCAAAATACATAAACACTTTACACATCCACGGTGGAACCAAAGAAGAATCTCAATATCTCATGCATGCACAAACATAAAACCGCAACAAAAAAGAAAAAACCGAAAATGATACAATAAGATCATCCATCGGTTGAGAAGCATGTTACCTGGCCCTTGACCTTGAGATTGATGTGCACTCCCTGCTCCCCGGGTTTCTTATCTTCCCCCTGAGTGACCCCCGACATCGTCGCAGCTAGGGTTTACCGAAGTTCACAGACGCAGAGGGGAAAGGAGTCACCGCACGGAGAGAAGCCGATCATCGCCCGGTGGAAACGAAGGGTCGGGCCTTTTAAAGCGGGAGATTTCAAAAGTGTAATTTATAGATTTTGGAATCCGGGGTAATATGGGAATGTGATTCGCAACCGACGGCCGTGATTGACTCAGCCTTCGGCATCCCATGAATGTCGTATTCTTGTTGTTTTCCACCTTTTTTTTTTTCTTCATTTATTTACATATCAGAAATCTTCCACCATCATCATCTACATTCTCCTATTTTTATTCATGTTTAATTTTAATTTTAATTTTATATAAATTTTTAATATTATTATTATATAAAATTTAATATAAATTTTTTTATCTTTTTAAATCTTTAATTAATATATAGTTATAATTTTTTTATAAAATTAACTTTAATTTTAACTTTCTCTCATTGTTGGAATTAATTAAATCTCTCTCTAAATAAAGTCATAATGTATATTTGTTTCACGTTGGGAAAATAATTTTTAACTTCTGAAATAGTATTACTCCACAATAAGTAATGTTTAAAAGAAAAAGTGATAATTTAAGAGTTACACTTATTTATTAAAATAGTAATTTTTAGAAATTTTTCAATGTTTCAATTTTATCTTTAATGGATAATTTTTATAAATATTATTGATAATATTTTAAAATTTTATTTTATTGAATTTTTTAAAAAATAAATAAATATATTTGTAAAATCCTAATTTTTTTATTTTATAATGTTAAAAATATATATTTATTATAAATTTTAAAAAATGCTTAATTATTTATTTATTATAAATAAATAATTTTTTATTAAAAATGTGCACTTCGTTCTCATAATTAATTAATTATTATTATTTATTAATTATTATAAATAATTAATTACATTATTTATTTAAAAATGTGGAAGGGCAATTGTATTCTTTGCTCATGAATAACGGCTTCAGTTTTTAACGGTGGATGAGTCATTTTTCTGTTATGTGAAAAAATACTTTAGTTGAAGTAGTGTACATACATCATTGAACTTATATTAGTGAAAAAGATATATTTATTTGTGTTACTTCAAATCAATCTAAGAAGTTAATTGACATCTTCTATAAATTTATATATTAAAAAGAGGGCATGAGTTCTGTAGATGCCTATAGAAGTCACTTCTATAGGTGTTCATCGATCTCAGGATCGACGGTTGAAATCGAAAAACTTAAAAACACTATCTCTCGTGCACGTGAAATTTAAAAACACTTTTTCTCCTGCAGTAGCAAAAATTTAAAAACACACTCTCTCATACAGCAGCTGAAATTTAAAAACACTCTCTTTTAACTTAAAAAATTCATTCACGTACGTATAATTAATTTATCATTAATTACAAATACAGTGATTAAATTTGAAAGATGTTTGTGGAATTTTTTTATCTTAAATATTAGGGTGAATTTTTTTAAAGATAATTCGAAAAAGTTGTTTTCATTAAATATTTTAAAACACTCAGTTTTCAATTGATTATTTTCCATGTGTCGTTCTGTTTAATTTCACGTGTGACTGTTAATTCAACTGTTCAGTCGTTTAAACTAAAACACCGCTTCTCTCATCACGTGTGAACTTATAATTTCACGTGACATGTACACTATAGCCCTTCGAATATTATAATTAAAATGTCGGTCTTTTAATTCAACTGTCCGGTTGTTTAAACTAAAACACCGCTTATCTTATCACGTGTGAACTTATAATTTCACGTGACATATACACTATAGCCCTTCGAATATTATAATTAAAATGCCAGTCTTTTAATTCAACCGTCCGGCTATTTACAATAAAACGCCTCTTCTCTCATCACGTGTGAACTTAAAATTTCACGTGACATGTAAACTATAGCCCTTTGAATATTATAATTAAAACGCCG
>JAMKPZ010004495.1:0-26709 GCA_024699675.1 Amphibolis antarctica
GCGCAGGGACCGTGGTGGACTCCGGCACCGTGATCTCTAGGTTCGTGGAGCCACTTTACTCCGCCGTGCGTGATGAGTTCAGGCGGCAAGTGGGAGCAAGCGAGTACTCGTCTCTAGGCGGCTTCGACACGTGCTTCGAGAAGACGGTCGACGGGCCGACGGTGCCAAGGGTAAAGCTGCACTTCACCGGGATGGACCTGGTGCTGCCGATGGAGAACACTCTAATACACAGCAGCGCCAGGCCGCTGGCTTGCCTGGCGATGGCCGCGTCGCCCAAGAACGTGAACTCGGTGTTGAACGTGATCGCCAATCTGCAGCAGCAGAACCACCGGGTGCTGATCGACGTACCCAACGCCCGCGTCGGGTTCGCCAGAGAGCTCTGCAACTGACCTGAGAAGTCCATGGCGATTGGCGATGCACGTGACCTGTGATATCTATGACTATGATTTCGTGTAATTTTTGTTCGTTTCATTTATCCTTTTTTAAATTTATTATATTATTCGGTAGGTTTTGTTGTTTTCTGTTCATGACATAAGCTGCATTTGAAATTATTATTATTTATATTCAGAGTATTGGATAAAGTTAAAGTTTAAATTAATTTTATAAATAAAGTTAAAATTAAATAATAATTTAAGTAATAAACATTTATATATTAAATTTTTTAAAATAATAATAATATTAAAAGTAATTTTAAAAGTTAAAAAAAGTTAAAACTAAACCAAACCGCTTCTTACCATGTGTTCTCAATTTTCAATCATTGCTACTAGAGATGTCAATTACGTTGTCAGGTTAATCTGACACGACCCAACATGGTAAAAATTTGTACTATAGGTTGTGCCTGGGTCGACCTTTAGTCACTTCGTGTCGGCCCGACACGGCCCAGCACAGTTGACTAGGCGAGAGGGTAAGGAAGGCTACAGGGGGTAGTGTAGGGGTGGTTGATGGCGACGGCAATAGCGGTGAGCCTAGCGGAGGCGAGGTGGTCAGGCGGTGGTAGTAGGCAGCGATGGTCGGGGGCCTTGGGGTTGGAGCACAACGAGCAGCCTGCGGGGTGCAACGGGCGGGGTGGGGCAGGCTGGGCAAGGCGCGCTGCGTGTGCAACGATCAGGGACCTTGGAGTCAATGCAGAATGAGTGATCGACAAGGTGCAACGGGCAATCAGTGGGGCGTGCAATGGGCGAAAATTTTGTGTATAAATTGAGGAAGTTGGGTTTATTTCTTTTTCACCCAACTCCAATTTCAAATCTTAATTCTTCTAATCTCAAACCTCAACTCCTTTAATTTCAATCTCATTCTCAATTTCTCAAATTTTCTTACTTAATTCACAAATCACAAACAATGGCCCACTATCAAAGTCAAAGTTCTAGAGGCTATGAATATCCTCAACAAGACTTTCTTGAATTTAAAGTGACGCCGTTAATGAAGACTACTGGAGTTTCAACTTCAATTGTATCATCGAGGAAGTCTCAAAAGAGAGCTTCCATCTAATCAAAGTACACAATAATGATGAAAACCATGGCAGGCGGCACTTCAAAAGAATGAGCCTTCTGCAACTTCTGTAACACTGACTTCTCTTGCAAAATGTCTGGTGATATAGGTCAATTAACTAAACATATTAATACATGTGAAAATAGGAATAAGGATAAAATTATTCAAACCTAACTTTCTTTTACTCCTAAGGGTAGTATTAATTCATGGACTTATGATTCTCAAAGGGCTAGGGACTTGCATGCTAAATTTATTTGTTTAGAAGATTTACCAATAAGTTTTGAAGGTAATAAACGTTTTATGAATATATTAGTAAAGCATATTGTCCACAATATAAATATGTATCTAGAAATACTATTAGGTCAGATATTATGAATTCATTTAATATGCTTAAATTAGAACTTATTAATGGTATGAGTACAATAATGACATGTATAACATGCACTTCAAATATTTGGTCGGATAGAATTAAGGATGAGTATATAGTTGTAATTGTACATTATATTAATCTAAATTAGATTTTACAAAAAAAAAAATAGGATTTAGAAAATTTTAATATCAACATATTGCTGAAATAATTTCTGCAAACATTATAGAAAATTTTGATTTATATGAAATTAGAAATAAAATAAGTAATATAACTTTTGATAATGTAACTAATAATATTGTAACAATACCAATGTTTAAAACTAGATTAAGTCTACCAAATGGTTTTAAATTATTTCACTAAAGATGTATGTGTCATATAATTAATATTATTGTACAATTAGGTATAAAAGAAATTGAAATTTATATTGAAAATGTTAGGGATACTGTAAGTTTTATAACTAGTTCAAGAAAGTGGTAACAATAATTTGATGAAATATGTGATTCTTTTAAAATACCGTATAAAAAATTTACTTTAGATGTTCAACATAGGTGGAATTCATTATATTTAATGTTAAAAAGTATATTACCATATGAAATTTCAATAAGGTCTATGTATAATCGTCATCATTCTGATGATTATCAAAAATAATTATTTGATGATCATTTTAAAATTGTAAAATATTTTATTAAATTTTTAAAACCTTTTTATGATGCAGCTCTTAGATTATTAGGAATTTATTATTCTACATCTGTCTATACGTTACATCATTTATATAATATTTCACAAATTTTTAATAAATATGAGACATCCATTTTTCCAACCAATAGTAAATAGGATGAAACAAAAAAATTTAAAATATTAAAATGAAATCCCACAATTATATATTTTGAGTGCATGCTTAGATCTTAAGTGTAAAATAAGATATGTTATTAAATTAATTAGGAAAATACAAATGAGTTTAAGTGTAGATTTAGGATTAACTATTAATATAATAGAAGAACAATTAAATTAAATGTTTGATTTATACGTACAAAGATATAGATTAAGAATAGAACATTCTCCTCCACCAATGTCCACAATATCAAAATCAAATGTTGGACCATCTTCAGATTCTTGGGCATTTTTATAAGATCCAAGATTTGATAAAGATATTTCAACATCATCATCATCATACAATTATAATCCTATAGTATCTAGACAAGAATTAATTACTTTTAATTCAACTAATCACCAATCATTATTATTTACTCAACATTCTAACTTAAATACATTTGATATTTTAGAGTGGTAAATGCAACAATCAATGATTTTTCCAATATTATCATTCATGACAAAGGAATAATTAACAATTTCAGTATTTTCAGTAACTTGTGAATAGGTTTTCAGCAAGAATGCTAACATACTTGATAATCGAAGATGCAGGCTTAAAGAAGATATAATAGAAGCATTAATGTATGTAAAAGACTGAGAGCTTGTTCGACTTTGTGAATAAGATCAAGTTGAAGAATTTACTGAGCAACTCTCAAATTTAAATGTTTCATAATTAAAACATTGTAATTTTTTTCAAAAATGTAATTTAATTTTGTTGTGAAATTTTTTAAAATGTAATTGTAAATTTATAATAATGTAAATATAAAATATGTAATTCATTAATAAATAAAAAATTTAATTTAATTATATGCATTGTTATCTCATTGAATGTTGAATTACTTGAATGTTATCATGTTGATTGTTAAATTAAATTTAAATATTGATGGCTAAATACTTAATGTTAATGTTGTTATTTGTTAATTAAATAAATATTTTTTTTAAAATTAATTATTTAAATATTAAATACATATAAATTAATTTAAAAATTATGTCAATCAATATTACGTTGTTGATCCACGTGAATAATGTTTTTTGTGCCAATGAACCATGTCTTGGTCGGTCCATTAGTTTTGTAGGCCGAACGGTCCAACATGATTGACATATATAATTGCTACACATGAGACTATTTTTTTACGAGTAAATTAAAATTATGTTAAGACAGTGTAAATGTTAACTTAGAAGAGGTCTTAAAAATTTTGTATGATAAAATTTACATATTAGGTGAATTTAAAGTTTATTTTTAGGCGATACAATTTTTTAGATGAAAAAATCTATTTCTATTTTTTTTAAAATAGTTACAGTGAAAATCTTTATTTTTATTATATTATATGTTAAAATATGTATAAAAAATTTTACAAATTTTATTTTCAAACCGGTTAAAGTTAAAAAACTTATGAATGTTAAGATTCCACTTGGGAGGGACCAGAAAGTAAAAAGAGCACTAGGTAGAATAAAAAGCATGTAGAAGTGGCCAAAGATAAGAAAATAAACTTAGATAATATAATCGATCTACTCAACGAGAATGACTGGATTTACTGGAGTGAGTCTGGGGGAAAAACTTTTTATAGAAAAATAAGAAATTTTTTTTTTTACTTTTTGGTATTTGTATATCAAATAAATAAATTATTTTTCTCATTTATACCATCAAGTAAAAAAATTTCACTAGCAAAAAATGTGTGCAGATGCGTGCCCTTCATTTTCTCGCAGGACATATCAATGTAGAATTGGACTGATATCAATCCACGCCGGAGTTATTCTTTAACATACGTCCAAGTAACGAAAGTTTACTGCAGTTTAGTTACTATATAACTTGTGGATATTTAATAATTTTACCGTGTAATTCCAAAATTCCACAGTAATATAGTTATTTGATCCAATATATGATTTTATGTTCGATATTTTGTTGGAACGAGAAAATATAACTCGAAATTAATAAAAATATTTGGAAATAATATTTTATCAAAAAAATGCAAGAAAAAACTTAATCGCTGGTATTTGTACGGAAATAAAAATTATTGATTGTGATTTAAAAATAAAATACAGATCTTTAATCGTAATTAATAAACACAATGAAGGGTCCGTTCCCTTTTCCGCAACACCACACTGCTACGACGGTGGTCGGAGAGACCGAAAGTCACGTGACAATGCGCTTTGGCATCAGAGATTTTTGTTGTTGTCGTTGTTAGATGCGGCGACAACCATGCGGTCCAACGCAAGATTCCAGGTTACGTCGGTAGCCCTTTTTTTAAAATGAAGAAGTAAAATTAAGGTTCATTAGTATCCGACAAAAACGTGAAAATAAAAATAGAGTTTGTTACTAAAAATAAAAAGGGAAATAAAAAGTACAAAGTTTTTAACAAGAAATCAAAAAATAGAAAGCATTAGTGTTTAACAAGAAATACAAACGAAAATCAAAAAATAGGAATCATTAGTGTTTAACAAAAAATGTAAATAAAAATTAAATTTCTATAAATCTGTTAATATAACAAATTTTTTACGTAACTTCTAATTGTAGTCAATAATTATTATTATAAAAGTTTTAAATTTAGTACATCTAAATTTTTATAAATCAATAAATTAAACATTTCTTCCATTCCACGTAGATATGACAATATCTTCACGTAGTTTATTTGCTATTTCTTTGCATTGCTCATGACTCAGTCTTGTAAGCGGAAGGGTCGGAGGGGCGACCCGGGTGGAGGGGTGACGCAGATAGAAAATGAAGAAGGAGAAAGTGGAGAGCTCTATTGGAAAGAATACAATCTTGTATATTTCCATTAGGTTAAGTTTACACATATATATAGTTATTACAATGGTTGTTATAACCAACTTAACAATAAACTATTTACATTTAACACCCTTCCACAAACTTAACATGGTCTTTGACAAATGTTGAGTTTGGTCTTCAAATACTGTAGGTGACTTGGGTAAACTCTTTTGGTGAAAATGTCGGCAACTTGATCAGTAGTAGAAACATATTTAACTCGGAGTTGTTTGTTATTCACATTTTCCTGAACGAAATGGAAGTTAACCTCAATGTGTTTCGTGCAAGCGTGAAACACAGGATTGACAGTAAAAGCAATAGTAGATGAGTTATCACAGAGAAGAACTGGTGCAGTCAAAATTGATATATGAAGCTCACGAAGGAGTGTAGATAGCCAACAAACTTCTACAATGGTTGAAGCAAGACTATGATATTCTGCTTCAATGGATGAACGAGAAATGGTAGCTTGCTTCTTTGTACACCAAGAGATTGAATTGCAACCTAGAAAAATGTAGTAGCCTCCAAACAACCAACGATCAAATGGAGAACCAGCATAGTTGATGTCGTTAAAACCAGTAATTGGTAATGAATTAGTTAAACTAGTGTAATGTGCATCACTGGTTGAGGTAGAAAATGAGAAAAGTTCATTTCCTCGTATACTGATTTGTCAAACAGATTTTTTTTCTGTTTCCATATTTCTATCAGATGTAAACCCCCTTAAAGGTATTTGTATCATGAAAATTAAGTAAAATTGAATTATATATAGTTTTATTTTATTTTATTTTAACATTTGTGTAAAAAAAGTACATATAAAAGGAAAGGTGGCGTTTGACCTAATGAAAACCTTTATACAACCACTGTCAAAATATTTAAAAACATGTATTTAACTATTTTTAAATATTTATTTTATATTAAAATTATGAAATGTTAAGTAAGTTATTTAACATTTGTTGAATTCAATTTTATTCAATTTTATAGATACGTAAATACTCTAGTATTGAATTTATTTTCACTTAATTCATTTTTCGTTAATTCCAAAATTCTCATCAATTCTTTTTTGTTCAATTTCGTGTGTATAAATATACCTTATATTAACATGACCTCATAATTGTAATTAAATAAAAAATAGTTTGGGAATAAAGAAATTAGGTAAAATGAATAGGTAAAGGGATTTATAAGATTAAAAAATCTACACTTTAAAGAAATTATTTGATATAAACTCGTCTCGCTTTTAACAATAAGTGTGTCTTATGTCTAGATGCGGTCATGTTAATTTTAAGGAATAGGAGAGTAATAAAAGAATAATTTTTACGTTTATGAAAATTTGAATCATAATTGATTATAATATTTAAATTTAATAGAATTTATATATTTGTAGTATTTTTTAAAAATTTTAAAAAGTAAAAATTATCATTATAAAAATAAAAAAACAATTAATATTATTACGCGCTTATTCGGATCTGGATTGGTCAATACAAGAAGACCGCCGTGACGAAACGGCCCAGCCCAATTCATCACACAGAGGTCCTATAAATCGTCGGACACGATCCACCTTCCGGTAACGAAGCGGTGGCATACGTTCCCGTTGATTAGGGTTGGGGCAGAAGAGGACAGACGCAGCGATGGGTGTGGAGAAGCAGGTGATCAGGCCGGGCAATGGCCCCAAGCCTTCCAAGGGCCAGAGCGTCACTGTACACTGCACAGGCTTCGGTAACGATCTCGTCTTTCTTCTTACATCGCCATTTGGGAACTGCTGTTCCGATGATTTCGTCACTACTTTTCTTTGTTCTCCAACGATTGTCTAAATAGCAGTAAGATTTTTATGACTGGTGAAAATGTAGATGCTTTGTTTCTTCCTTTCTTTGCGGTTGAGTCGGGTGACGGGGGGTGAGGTGGATCACTCGGACCAACTCGGTTGTCACCAGTTTTGTCGGTGCATCGCGAAGAAGTTACTTTTGTGCTAACGTTCAAAGAAGATTATTAAATTCATCGGTGAGGGAGAATTAATGAATCTTGTGAAATTTAAGAGGCCAAGGGACACCAAAACTATAGATTTAGAAATAGGAAAAACGCATAATTGAAGTACACAGTCTAATTGAAAATATAGTGATCATTGGAAATGAATGGAAAGAATGGGTTCATGCTCTATCCCCCTCACATAACTGGGATTAAGATATCCATTGATTGTTGTGTTTTAGTTTTATGAAAATCTGTTCCAGGATCATCCAGGTTTCCCTTTTAAAGAACTCGATTCATTTGTTTTTATACTTTGGTCCACTGAGTTTCGAATTTCACTATTTAAACAGGAAAATGAGAACAAATTAATCAGGCCTGACAAGATCGTGCAACAATCGGTGCGACTTTTGGTCTCTTGTCATGTATATTAATAAAATTCATTCCTTTTAGTTATGACCCCTTACATTCATCTTAGATTTTTTAGTGACAGACTTGGTGCATTCATGAACTAAATTCTCACCTACAGGAGTTGTCTGTCCTGATGTTCATTCGTTTTCTACCATAGTTGCATGCTGCCATTGTTTCTAAGAATAATACAGATCTACTGGCTATAGATTTCAATATTTTCAAATATCTGAAATGTTTTTCCATGGTATGTTGGAATAGTTCCTCAATAAAGCAATCAGAAGTAATATGCAAGTTTATTAGGATAGCTGATCCACTATAATTTAACTTTTTCTGCATTTCTATGTTCATTTTCATCCTTTTACAACAACCCGTGATTTGCAGGTAAAGATGGTGACCTTTCTCAAATATTCTGGAGGTAGTGAGGCTTTTATTTATTTGTTCTCAAAGCATATGACTGAAGAGTTCCATAATATGTTATGTTGGATTATTTCAGCACCAAGGATACGCAGCCATTCACTTTTCAGATTGGCCTAGGCTCAGTGATAAAAGGTATAGTTACCTGTAAAATATTCTAAACATTTTTTTGTAAGGCTCCTCATGATTATCTTGGTATATTTGTTTTTGGAGAAAACAAGCAATTCATGATGATACCTAGAAGTAGAAAATTTCCCTTAAGACTTGAAAAACTCTTTTGTTCTGCATGATCCTTTGTTTACAACGTTATTCCATCAAATAAGCTTTTGTGTGTTGTCTCTTATGTAAATATCAGCTATATATTTCTTGCTTTTGCATTTAACTTTTGTCATACCATATCTAGGATGGGATGAAGGAGTAATGGACATGCAAGTTGGTGAAGCTGCTCGTCTTAAGGTTTGGTTTTATTATTTATATGGTATTTCAAAATAATTTTTATACATAAATATGGTATTCGTATCTGCTGGTAAAGCTTTAAGAATGTCTCATATATCAAGATTATTATAAGAAATTTGTTTGAATTTGCAATGAGATTCCTATCTTCCTTTACCTTTTTATAGGTCTTCTTTTAATATGATCAAATTATTCAGGGAAATTGTTTCTTTTTATCCTTAACTGGGGTTAACTTTATTTTTGGTGAACATATTCCTTTTATTGTTTATCAATTATTTTTAGTACATGTTTAAATTTTCAAAAGAGAATTTTAGTATATATTTCTAAAAAACAATACCCATATTAGTTCTTACAATATCATCCACGGTACTTTTGACAACTTGAACATAAAGACCAAGTACTTATGTAGTTTATGTTTCTAAAAAGTTAAATAAACTTAAAATTTTAAAGAAAAGATGTCACTCCATGAAATTAATTAGGTTGACAAGGACATATGCATCTAGAATTTCATGTGTGATGTAAAAGAAACACCTGAACACAAATAACTAGATAATTAAAAATCACAATTAAACATAGACCAGTTGACCTAGAATACCGAGTTGTTTGACTACAATGCCGAACTTACAGTGTTTTTCTGCCTTTGTTAGATGATTCTTACTATTCATGTGTCTTATTATTTCGTCCCTGAGTCATTTACACATGAAGCACTTCATGTGATGTCAAAACTGAAGTGAAGTTTGAAATCGCATTAAGTTTTGTGGGTGAAAAAACAGGAAGAGAGAGAACATGGCTGTGAATGAGATGAGGTGGTTAATTGCGGCGTGCTTCTTTCGATGGGTTTAGTTTAGAGTTTGTCATTATTAAGCCATTCATAGATGTGGGAACGGAACTATCATGTCTTTTGTCTTTGAGAAGACGTATCAGATAATACATATGAATAATATAGAAGTTGTGACGTAAACGGCAGCTTGTTTGATTAGTTGCCCTCCTCCCTCAGCACAATGGTGGTAATATTGTCGACTTTTCTTGTCTACATGCTGCTGATCACAAACTCTCTTTTCTTACTTTTGCAGTGCACGCCTGATTACGCCTACGGAACGACTGGATTTCCCAATTGGGGAATAGGACCCAATTCGCCTTTAATTTTTGAGATTGAGGTGCTCAACGTCAAGTAGGCGAGTAGATGTCAGAGTAATGCAAGCAGTTTCGTGTATGTGAATTCATGTGCTGAGTTTGATCCATAATTGAAGGGCGCTTGCAAAACAATTGATGTAATATGCAAACTATTTAAATAATGATCGGAGCTTGAAGCCCGTTGAACTCACCTGATATATTACAATCTCCTGGCAACGTAATTTAGGTGTACTAAATACATGTTTACCAGTCTGATCTTACAATGTCTTAGCATATATTAACAACCTTTACACGAAAAGTCCCCATGAAACTCTAAATTACTTGCCCCTTTTTGTTAACATGGTATGTTGCAAGTAACATCTGTTCTTTTACTACCGCATCACGAGATTCATCATTTAGGAAAGAGTCGTTGTAACTTGACGTTGTGGTGGCAACAGTTTAATCTTTTATATATACAAAGAAAAACTTTGGTTTATTTGGGATGACGTAAAGTAACATTTGCCATTTTATACATACAATGAAAAACTTTGGTTTATTTGGGATGACGTAAAGTAACATTTGTCATTTTATATATACAAAGAAAAACTTTGGTTTATTTGGGATGACGTAAAGTAACATTTGTCATACTTAATTTCTAATAAGGAATCATAACAATTGCCATTAATTTCTTATGTAAATTATTCAATCCATATTTGTTTCACCCACCCTTTATTAATTTCAAGCAAATGTTTTTCAGGGAACACCCTGGTAATCACCTGACGTATAAGGAACCAACCAGTCTGCAACTCCTTTCTTCCTTCTAGCACGGCACCCTATGTCCCGACAGAGTTGGTCGTTGTACCAAGTGTGGATGGTTGCTATGGACGACCTTCGGAAGTGTTGCTTGTGGTACCTCTTCATGTACTCCTCCCACTCCCTGGCATCCCTCTCCATGGAGGGTATGGCAGGCAGTCTGAAGCATCCAAGGAGGAAGCTCACCAACCATTTGCACATCATCTCTGATGTGTAGATGTTCACGGCACTCTCCGCATACCCAACAATCGCTAGCTGTGGGATACGAGGGTGTATGCATTGCCTGTAGACCACTCCAAAAACTTCAATTACGAAATTAAGGAAATGTGCATCACTTCCATTTTTCAAACTCAAAGTCAATATGGTATAGACAAGTATATATGACCATGCCTGTAGAGAGGAGCCGTAGTTGAAGATGATCCGGTCACAATATCACCAAAGGTGCTTGACATGAAGATGTCTCTAATCTGCTGGCTACTTCTAAACCCTGTTGCAAAGATGACGACGTCGGCTTTCGTCAAGAATCCATCGTCAGTAAGGATTCCGGTTCTGTGGAAATTGAAGTTTTCTGATTTTCTCAGGACAACCCTCCCTTCTTCCACTCTGTCGTAGAAGTTGTCTGGGAGCATTGCAACCAAAGCGCTTGCTGCATCTTGGAAGAAGCCATGGTCTGGCACCGTCTTGTACTTCCTTAATGGTAGTTTCCACTTGAGGGAGCTCTCCATAAACTTGGAGAACATCCATCTCTGCGCACAATTAAAAGAAGTCATGTCCATGTAGCCAATGAGACGATGGAAATGATACCCATAACAAATGGAGGTGTGAGCTTACAACAGGTGACAGTAACATGGCCAGCAAGCACAGTAGTAAACCTTCACCAGGTTTGTGGAAGAGCAGCTCGGAGAAGCGGCAAAAGAAGAGAAGACCCATATTCACACCCCAAGCAAAGGAATTTTCAAAATGCCAATGACATGTCGTGTAGATCAACGTGCAAGGGTTTTGCGGGCCTGTGGTGAGAACAGAGATTAGAAGATAGAAAAGGTGGGCTGGTTAATTAGGTGCCGTGGTTCAATGTGTTTACCATTTAACTTGGCACACACAGCTGCAGTATCCAAGGCAGCCTTCTGAAATCCGACGATGACCACACGTTTGTTTTTCAGCAACTCCACGACCGTGGTGTTGCTCATGTCGTACAGCTCCTTGGAGTGCATGACCTTGCCACGGAAGACCTCTGGACCTTCATTTGGTAAGAAGGATGGTATGTTGGGAACACCACCGTATTTTCCCAGGCACAAGATCACAAAATCTACCTCCAAAACCTGCACACGTTTTTGGACTAAATCAACCCAAACATGTGTTGCACCGTGACCTTTTGTAGAATGCATAAAAGCCTTGGTAACAATATTATTAGCTTTTCAAAGATTATGTAATAGAAAAGTAATCATTCTCTTATTTTAGGGATAATTTTTTTCAATTTCTAGAGTTTGATAAAACTAAAAGTAAAACCATTGTCGTGAATAAAGTTAAATTGTATAATAATTTAAATGATAAAAATTTATACATTAGAATTTATATAATAATAATGACAATAAAAATTATTTTAAAAGTCAAAAACAGTTGAAATCAAATGAAACCTTAATTGTCTTCCAATAATAGTGATATCTCATGGATAAAAGACTTCTTATTAACATTTCAAGTTCAAAATTTCACCAGCACAATAATAGAAAAGATCATATGTAATGGGTGAGTTTTATTTTATTTTAAGTGGACACTACTCAAAAAATATCTTTTTTACTTTTAATGGGTGAGTTTTATTTTAAATGTAAGGTCTACTTTTGAATTTAATGAAAAAAAAAGTTAAATGTAAGGTCTGTTGAGTTGAGCTATAGACATTATGCAACTTTGACTCTCTATAATAATTTACTGAACATTTTTACTGTAATTTTTTTTAAAAAAAAAGTTTAAACATAAAAATATTATAATATTATAAAAAATATTATTTTCGTTGTAATAAAAAAGGTGTGCTTTTTTATAACTTTGCAAAAAAAATTATTAACAAAGGAAAAATAACATTTATCATTTTTTATAACATTGCAAGAGTTATAATATCGTAAAAAATGATTAAAAAATTCTTCAAAATGTTGCAATATCGTAAAAACGTTGTCATTGTAATGTAAAAATAATAATAATAATTTTAGAAAAGTTATAACATTGTAAAAAAAATGTTAATAACAAAATTTAAAAGTAAAAAGAGTTCTATCACTTTTTGAAATGTTGTAAAAAATATTGTAACATTGTAAATAATGATATTACAATTTTTAAAAATTATTAAAATATTATAAAAATATTATTATACTGTAAAAATTACTAACATTACAATAATGATCATTGTACACATATTTTTACGTTTTTTTAAAAAAACATCAAGTACCTCTTGGCATTATTTGTAAGTGGATTGAATTTTACTATTTTCAAAAAAATACATGATTTATGATAAATATGTAATGATATTAGTTTAATTTTATAAATAGTAAAAAATTATAAAATATTATAATATATAATACAAAATATAATTATATAATGTCAAATTAACCAGAAAAATCGATTCTGACTCTACGGGACCGAAGTCACCGGACGAGCCCACCTGTAAACACCTCGGGGGACTCACATAAATGATCGTCAAAAAAAGAAGAAGAAAAAGATGAGGAGGACCTCTTCGCTGTGGGTGGCGTCGCTGGTGGTGTAGATGAGCCAAACGCCTGTCGTCGTTCCACCGCCGAAGGCCTCCCCGTTCCCCGCCCACAGATCCCACGACGCCATCTCCTCGTCGGACGGTCCGACGAACTCGATCGCCACCACCCGGGTGTGGAGCCGGACGTGCCTCTGCAGGTCGAAGTGGCTGGCGTAGAGGTGGAGGTAGTCCATCACCTGGTGGGCACTGGGGAAGTCCTCCTCCACGTCCTCCGGCCACGGGAAGTCGGAGTACTGGAACGCCATCCGCGGGGTCTGGAGCTTGGTGCCGTCCAGGGTGTGCGTCCACACGCCGCCGATGTCGCCGCTGGCCTCGAAGACGACGGGGGAGAAGCCCTTCTGCTGGAGGTACTTGCATGCCACGAGGCCGCTGATCCCCGCGCCGACGATCCCCACCCTCTTCATCTTCCCGGCTTCCAAGACCTTGCGCCGACCTTCCTCCTCCCTGTCTACCTGAACACACCGACGGCCGCTGCAGATCCAAAGACTACTCTTATGAATATCCAGCGCAAGGCCACTTGACAGATGAGGAGGGCATCTTTTATTCAGCAAACACTGACAGATCGATGCTTTTTATTAACGAAAATTCTTATTTTAAAAGTATTTTTAATTTTACGATGATATTTTTTTTTTAATCTTAAAATTATTATTATTATTTATTTGTTTCCTTCTGATGAACGATAAGTAAAATATATCTAGCGGTGAGCACGCCGTCGCCGAATCGTCAGCCGGAACATGTGAGCCTGTGTTAAAAATATGCTCACCCAAAAATTCCGGCAGAATCGCCGTGGGTTCTGTTTGTATATAATTATATTTTTTATTATATATTATAATATTTTATAATATTATTTATTAAATAATTTTTATATTTTTAACTATTGTGATAACTTAAAAAAAAATATTATTATCACAATTCTCAAAAAAATATCATAATAATATAATAAATATTATTTATTATTTAATTATATATTTTATTCATTATTCATCATAATTTTTTTTAAATATTATCATCACATTATTATAATAAATATTATATATTATCATTTTACTTATTTTATTTATTATTTATTATAATTTTAAAAAAAATTATTATTATTATTATTTTATCAAAACACTTAAACAAACGGAACCGTGGAAGGTAAATATTCCCAAACGCAAAGCATGTGCTCGGAAGCACGAGTTGTCTATTGTTTGGTAATGATTTTTTATTTTTTTATTATTAAATATATTTTAAATATTAAATTAAAAATATATTTGTAAGACTACATTTTAGATTAGATTATGTGATGATATATATAAGAATATATGTAAATTATTATATATAAACTTATATAAATGTTTTTAAATTAAAACATTTACGTAAATATAATTCTTAAATTTTTCCAAAAATGAAAGTAATAGAAACTCTAGAAGTTAGGAACTAATATAACAACAATATTTATTATATTTCTTTAATTTTTTCTAAAGATTCTCCTAACAATATCAAGAAGTTTTAATTTTTGTAAACAAACGGTATCCTAAATTAAAGGTTTAAGAAATAAAAGAGAATTTATGTCTTTAAAAATATAAAATAATAAATCAAAATTTTTACAATTTCTTACCATTTTCTACAAAATCCACAAACCTCTTTAACAATTCATGCAAAGCAACAGTATTAACTTCGACTGTGTTTGTATGTGTTTTTTTATATTATGTAACTATATTTTTCATTATGTACCACAGTATTTTATAATATATTTAACAAATAATTTTTTTATTTTTTACTATTCATAAAATTAAAATATATTATATTATAAATCATAAAATTTAATTCACTTAAAAAAATACCTGAAACGAAACTAAAAGCGTCACTCTAAGATGGGCGTCTTGAAGAAAGCCGAAGGTACCCTAAAATTGAGGCGGCAGTCTTATTTATTCTTCCATCATGAACACATGACAAGGCTGAACTAATCGTACACACGGATCAATATATACTATAACTACAGTACAAAAGTTTTCGTTTCAATCTAAAGATAAAAATTTTCCTACTTTTTATTAATTTTCAACCACTAATTTTGAAAACAAAATAACCTAGAGAATATAACTTAGATTAGATTAAAACAGAGTAGACTATAACTTAAATTAAGTAATTATATACTTAAATTTAAAATTTGAAAAACTAAAAGTATTCAAATAGAAAGAACCTCCAGAAAAAGTTTCTGAGCATGGTTCTAAAGACGCTTTAGCGCAACGTTACGTCAAACATAAACGTATTTCATAGATGTGAATGGACGTTATTTAGTTTTGTAACATATATTTTACACTTAGGTGTCTTATTTATTTATTTAATTTTAATTTTATATAATCATTATTATATAAATTCTTATATATAAATTCTTATCTCATAACTTATTACATCATTTAATATTATTTGTAAAACTATTTTTAATTTCAACTTTTTACTATTATTAAAGTTACAATTAAAATTAAAACTCTGTTAAGAAACAAAACCTTAGAGTAATGTAAAAAAACAAGGAGACACAATCATACTCAATGAAAAAGATTCAACCTAATGAATTAATCATCCATGGTGTAAATCTTACGATGCCAGAAGGGACCGCTTTTCGGTTAATTAGAAGTATTACATTATTAATTTTTAAATCTTAAATCTTTAACGTTATTAGACCAGTCTGACCCGCCCAACACGACATTTTAAGTTCGCATTGGGCCGCAATCTGTTAGGAGCAATTTAACGACTCTACAGAAAATAATATATCAAAAATTTCTTGAAACTTTTCTATTATAAATTTAATATATTATTTTTAAGAACAATATAACAATTCTACGTAACCCATTACTTTATGCTAAAACTGATGTACTATTTTACAAAACCATATACTGAATTCATTAAAACATCCTACGTATCAATCATAAGTTAAATTTATCAAATTTATGATAAATAAAAATTCTATCTAATTTTTAACATGCCATTGTCTGAATTTGACATATTAAATCTACACTTTAATATATAAAAAGGCAAAACTTAATATAACCTAATATGATGACACAAGTGAACCACAACCAAAACATCTTACATAAATCACCACGTTCTAACATTGACAAAATATTATTAAAATATATAATCTCACATTGAAAGAAGAGTAATAAACGTAAACTCTTAAAATATTTGTAAATCATTTTTCACTAATCAATTAATTCTAGCAAAGTAAATCTCATCATAATATCAAAATTAATTTACACGTCATACGTAAGATACCTATAAAGTAACTTCATAAAAACTCACAAAAACAAAGACGTATCAAAATATAGTCTCCTTCTTTACTAACTAATTAATTTTAATGTGATAAATCTCATCGAATATAACCCAATGCAAATGGTAACCACGCTGATGTGGATCAAGTCAAACACAACACAACCTATTTACACCTCTAAATTAAGGATATCACCAAAAATTGAAGTAACAATTTTTTATTCGTAAATTAACAATTCATGATGAGAATTTACCATTATCGAGTTTGGTAGAACTCCAAGACTCAACTCAAATATTTGACATACGCAGCTATAGAAAACCAGGCCTACTCAAAAAGACGAACTGGCAAGCACGCAGAAGGGCAGAAGGGCAGAAGGGCAGAATTCTCGAATCATTCGGGAGGCCCCAAAATCTGCTCCCTGATATCTTCAACTTTTGCAAATAGCTCATCTCTGTTTTTCTGCATGAGCCAGTTATCGTAGCAATGGCATAAATTCATCTTACAGTAAATTAGCTCGATATGTTTAGAAGCTCACCTTAAAAATCAGATAGCGATAGCTGAACCAGACGGTGTATCCAAGTCCAACAACTTCCATCAGCTTTGGAAGCTATCAGGAAATAAGGTATGGACATGAGCGGCACATTGAAAACTAATCTTGAGAATAGTTACTGTGGTAAAAAAAATTTGCATTGCAGAAAAATAAATCCAGCCTTGAAGATAGTTCTTAGCCTACCAACGGCAGAGAATCAAGAACACCAACTACAGCTGAAGATAACCACAACATCAAAATTGTGCCGGCCCCATAAGCAAACACGCCAGAGGTCTCTCCAGAATCAAACTGCATGAATAGAAAAAACGCATAAGAATAATCTTTAGCAAATGTTTGAAAGATCAACTTCTTTCTTCCATTTAACAGTATTGAAAGTGTATTTGTATCAAACAAATATATACCATCTTCCCAAAACAACACATACTCGTCTATTTGTTTGTGTCATGCCCTAGAGTGATAGAGGATGGTGAACAGAAATGAGCATGCAGCTCACAAATTTAGTGACACAATTGCATAAATGGTGACCAAAATCATATAACATAAATAGTAACACAAATGAGTTCTTGTAGTAACATAAATAATAACAAAATCTTGTAACATTAATAGTAAGAAAAAAACCTAAAAAAGTTTAGCACAATTGATTTAAATAACTAATACTTTCACAATTGTGTAAATAACGTATTAGTTAAGTAAAATTGTATATAAACATGTTTGGTATTTTACTGATATACTAGTGTTATCTTTTTCACATTTTTGATTTGACAAAATCGAGACTAATATTTTAATTTTTCTCTCTTGATCAAGATCTTCATGATGTTTACGATGTATCCTCATCATATGAAAAATAAGGTAAACTATAGTAGATAAGTTCTATCTCCCTTTATGTGTGTGTAAAGGATCTAGTTCAGAATATGGGATAGTCACCCCTATGAATCAGTCCCTAATCAGGTTGCAAATCACGTATCCAGCACTCCCTTGGATAGGTAATTTGTGAAACAGCATGAAATATTACTATTTGAGTTGCATGATGAAATAGTTCAGCCACAAGAATCTTGAGTTAGTTTGGCCAAATTTGTAAAATCCAACTTTTCAACAGAATGCTTCCTATACACATGACCGCAATCATTCTGTGCCCCTGCTATCCCTAAGCAACCCTGTGAAGCCAATTTTTTTATGGAAGCATTCTGCACAAACCAAAGAGAAATACACAAGTTTATGAAGAACATCATTTGAAATTTCCCCATTGTTGTTTATTCAGATTGGTGAATATAGCTAAAATGATTTTGGTAGAAAAAAACATACATATTTGGTTCGGATATTTTTGGATATCTATATTACAATCCAAATCAGTTTAGTCAAATATCAGATTTAGAGTTTTTGCTAAATATATTAGGATTTTAATCAGATTTCACATTCCAAATATCCATTTACAGGCCCTACGTCTTTTTTAATTAATTGCTTTAGTAGATAAATAGATTTCATTATAGATTACCTAGGCATAATTTGAATTTATTTCCCACTATTTTGACTTCATGTCTTAGTCTTAGTTCAAATAATCTTTCCTAAAGTTTCGACATATAGGTTTAGATGACACCCTTATTCTTAAATATAGATATGAAAGTGACCTTTCTCCATTCATTTTATACCTATTCTGTCTTTAAAATCATATTAAAAATATTAGTCAACTAATTAATTCCTACCTATGCATTTCCAAACCCATTAATCAAGAGGGGATACCATGAACTCCGATAACTTTTCTAGATTTCATTTTCTTTGTATTTTGGTTTACTTCAATTAATCTAATTCTTATAAAATAACTCAAGGTTTTATTATCTTTGTTGAATGTGAGTTTGTATTTCTTATTCTTATAAAGTAACAAGAAGAATTGAACTCTCATAAATTTGAATCTGCAGTCTACATCTATACACATACAACCCGTAATAAACTACAAATATTTTAATTTCAGCCATAGAACAATAATAGCTCTTAACAAACTCTCTTTCAATCACCGCCCCCGCCCCCCACACACACACCTCAAATGCAAGTGGACCTTCTACCACCTTTGGTTTGGATTTGAGAATGCAGCCCTTTGGTGAGTAGGTCAGCCACCTGATTAGTGGTGTTTACATAACGAACCAGGAACCCATTTTTAGCTACCTTCCCACGCACATAATGCACATAAACTATTCAATCAACTATTTAACTTCTTTTTGGTATGCTATTCTTTTCTGATTTTCCTTCGTATACCGTTTCAAAATTGGAACTCCTGTTCGTAGTATTATTTCGTAAAATTTAACTGATTCATTGTTTCTTGAACTTTTTAACGTTTTTCCTTTGTCACGAATCGGCATGGGTTTTCTTGTGTTTATTATTAGCTCAGAATCGCCCGTTGCTGCACACAGCAGCCGGCACTCCTTTCCAGCCTTCCCCTGGGTGCCTCCACACGGAAGGTGCAAGTCGTAAACAAAAACATCTAACTCATAACTAAGTAAATATGAGATGCTTACCAAAAGAAGACAAATATGAACACAAATACTTACCAAAAGAAAAGCAGGAACAACTGGAACAAGTAACAAACAGCAACAAAATAACAAAACATAAAACCACCTTTAGATCGAGATTCTTCAAAAAATCCAGTGGATCGCTTTCTTTATCGGGAAGAGGAACCTCGTTGTGGTCGATCACGGTAGATCCTTCACTAGAATCCATAACCTCTTTCTCCTCCGCAGCATCAACCTTCGTCTCCTCCTCCACGACGACCCCCGCCGACGCATCTTCGGAAGAGTGCATATATCTCGGCAACCAATCCCCGTAAATCCGAGGCCCTACGAGAGAAAAGAATGATAAACAACATGCTCAAGATTCAAAGGATTTGTGCAACGATGACGGTATATCCTTCTGTTCGATGAAGAATCACCTGGACTGGAGCATAAAATAGGTCTGCCCTTGAGTAGGCGATTTGCTTCCGCTGCCGAATGAACTGGAAGAGGACGGCAAAGACGCAGGCGACCGAGGGCGGAGGAGGAGGAGAGGCCGCCGGGGGCGGCAGTGGCGCAGTGTAGCATCATTTTGGTTTCCAGAAGGTATTGCTGGGCGCCTGGGTTTTTATGCGCGGCTCAAGTACAATGGGGTTTGTAAAAAGTGGCGCCTCACTTATAAAATTTTTTTGTGCGTCAGCATCAAGTATTGTTTTAAATATGTGAATAGATCGTGCGGGCACGGCACTGTCTAAATTTTCTTGGTGTTCGGTATTATTTGTATTTGATATTTTGATCGATGGTTTAGATATAGTTTATATAGTATGAGTTATTTAAATTCTTGTTACGTCGGATTAGATTTGATATAATTTAATTTTTTATTATATTCTTATTTTATTAAAAATTAATATAATTTGTAGATATTAAAATATTGTTAAATGTAATATTTTAGCCTATGACATGTACCTTTTGTTAAAAAATTTAAATTATTAAGTTATATATAATATGTATAATTTAAAAATATATATATTAAAATAAATATAAATATTTAAAAAATTATAAAATTATTTTCGTAACGTGTTGTATTATATTAGCACAAAAATTCTAAATATCAGTCCAAACATAATCCATCAAATCTTGTCATATTAATGTATAGTATGATTTGATTGTATTAGACCTTAATGACTACCAACTCAGATAAGTACAATGACATGTCTATATAATTATTTGTTATTTATTTAGGAACGACTAATACTTTTTAGCATCCAAGGATGGTTTGTTTGGGTGGTCCATGAATGAGAAATTTTAATTTTTTATAAATTTTAATATATTATTATTATCACATAAATTTTTATATATAACTTTATATCATACAATTTATTATATAATTTTAATATTATTTATAAAATTACTCTTAATTTTAATTTTTCGTAATTATTAAATTAAAATATATTTTTACCAAATAAAGTCTAGAGGATTCATATGTGCCGGCCAAGTACGGTCAACGATACGATTTGAGTGATCCAATACGAAATTTTGAATCGTACTTTTGCCACATTTGAACGATTTCCTGCCGGCACGACACGGCACAATTTTACCAGCACGAATGGCACGACACGGCACAATTTTACCAGCACGAATGGCACGGATGGCGAAGAAGGGGGCGAACAAGCGAAGGGTCGATCGATCGGGCAGGGCCGCGAGGGAAGAAGGGGGGCACGGTCCGCAGGGGAGGGGGACGTGGCCTCAGTCCGAACGGATCGACAGAGGGGGCGACTGCGAGGGGAGGGGGGCACGATCCGCACAGATCGGCGAAGGGGGCGAGCCGACGAGGTGTGGGGGGCACGACACGAATCGAGTCAATCGACGGAGGGAGTGAGGCCGCGAGGGGAGGGGGGCATAGATTTGCGGAAGGGGCGAGGGTCGAGGCCGCCGAGCACCGTCGAGGCCCAAGGAGGCGAGGCCGCGAGGGAAGAGTGGAGGGGGTCATGGATCGGCATCAGCAGAGGGCATGGATCGGCATCGCGCGACTGGACGACCGTTGGAGGTCGACCATCGACTGCCCGTTGGAGCCTTGGAGGTCGAGACGACGAGACTCAAGGGTTGACTGCTCGTTGGAGCTGTTGGCCGTTGCGTCGACGTGGCCTGTTGCTGCAATGGACGGTGGGAATCCGGGATGCTCTGTCTAAAGCTCGGCAGCCTAGGCTATAAAATGGAATGGGTGGATCCGTGGATGAATCCAACAAACAACATTCTAATTTTCAAGTTTCAATTGATCGTGAATATGTGATTTCAAGTTCTCATTCTTCCGTCTGTCTCTTTAGTCTTCTCTTAATTATTTTTACAAAAAATTAGTCAGTCTTTTCTCTCAATAATTTAATTTTTCATTTTTCATTTACAATCATGAATAATAATTTTCTATGTCTTTTCCGTTTTTAATTTCGCTTTTACAAATGGTTCACAGTAAATGACAAGATTTTGACTCTCTAGTTAGTTCCCTTTCAAGTTAAAGTGTCACAATTCATGGAATAATCTTCATCAATGTCAATAAAGTCACGAAGAAGAGCTTTTATTTGGAGTAAATTTATGATAAAGAAGAAGTCCATAAAAGATGGCATTATAGAAAAGAGGGCATTTTGTAATATTTATAATGTTGACTTTTCTTACAAAAGTTCTGGTGATATTAGTCATTTGAATTGACATATAATTAAACGTAAAAGTAGACATATTAAAGATAAAATAATTCAAAATCAACTTTCTTTTACTCAAAGTGGTAATCTTTCGTTATGAAATTACAATCATCATAGAAATAGGGAGGCATATGCTAAATTAATTTTTCAACTAATTTGCCTATTAATTTCAGTGAAACTAAATTTTATAGAGAATATGTTAATAATCAATTGTGTCAACAATATAAGATTATATCTAGGAATATCACTAGAAAAGATGTTATTGAAGTATTTAACAAACTCAAACTTAAACTTATTAATATAATAAATACAATTATGACTTGTATTACATGTACATCAGATATATGGGAGAGTAAAAATAAAAATAGTTATATTGCTATAATTGTTTATTTTATTAATAATAATTATATTTTACAAAAAAATTAATAAAATTTAGACAAATTGCATATCCTCGCTGAAATTTTTTTTTCAAATGTTATAAAAAATTTTGATTTAGTATAAAAAATAAAGTTGGTAGTACTACTTTCAATAATGTTGCCAATAATATTACCACAATTGCTATGTTTAAAAGTAGATTAAATCCACCAATAGGTTTTGAATTATTTCATCAAATATGCATGTGTTATATTATTAATCTTATTATACAAGTAGGTATTTCAAATTTAAAAATTTATGTTGATAATATAAGAGATGCAATACATTGTATTCAAAGTACGGGTAGGCGTATACATGACTTTCATCTTCTATGTGAGTCATTTGATTTACCTCATAAAACATTTAGAATTGATGTTCCTCATAAATGGAATTCTTTATATTTAACATTAGAAAGTTATTTACCTTATCAAGAACTCATTAAATCTTATTATAATCATTTTGTAGATGACTATATTAAAGAATTAACTAAACAAGAATTTGAAATTGTTAAATGTTTTGTTGATTTTTTAAAACCATTTTATGATTATCAGGTATTTATTATTCAACTTCTATTTATGCTTTACATCATTTATATGAAATTTGTTTAGTTTTTTATAAATATGATAGTCAACCATTTTTTAAACCAATAGTAGATAAAATGAAAGAAAAAATTTTAAAATATTGGAGTGAAATCTCATTAAGGAATATATATTGAGTGCTTGTTTAGATTCTAAGGCTAAAATAAAATTAGTTCATAAATTAATTAAAGGAATACAAAAATATTTTGGTGTAAATCTTGAAATGAATATACAAATAATAGAGGAGAATTTAAATAAAGTGTTTGATAAATATGTAATAAAATATAATATAGGAATAATACAAATTTCTTCATTTATGTCATGATCATCATCATCATCGCAGATAGGAATGACATCATAGACATTATTATCAGCTCAAGATGAAGAAGATGTAGATATTTCATCTACATCATCAATTATTTCTTCTCAAACTATAGTTTCTAGGAGTAAAATAAATTCTTTCAACTCCACCAATCATCAATATCTATGAAATGAATATCCAGATATAAATTCCTTTAATGTGATAAATTGGTGGGAAAAATAAACCTTAATTTTTCCAATTTTATTATATATGACAAGAGATTTACTAACTATTTCAGTTTCTTCAGTAGCATGTCAGCAGATTTTTAGTATGAGTGAAAATGTACTGGATGACAAAAGATCAAAATTGAAGCTAAATGTACTAGAAGCCTTGATGTATGTTAAAGATTAAGAATTTGCTCGACATTGTGGCCAACAAGAATTGGATGTTTGTACAGGCGAATTTTTTGATAAATTTCAATTGTAATTGTGAAATTATAAACTTTTATTTTTTATTTTTTATTCTCCAATTGTAATAATGCAAATGTGATTTTATGTTAATTTATTATTATTTATGTAATACAATATTTTACAATTTTTTAAATCATTTATAAGTCTTAGTCAATTATCAAATTGACAAATTTGTACGTTGTACAATGTATTGTATATTTGTATTTATATCAAAAATATCATTTGTAGTTTTTTCATAAACATAATGTTATAATGATATTTTTTTAAGTTATAAATTGCATCATTTGTATGTAGTTTGGTGGTATAAAATAGCATATTACATAATTTATATTAATTATTAAATTTATTATAATTAATAATTATATAAATATATAATATTAATATTATATTATTTTTAATTATTAAATAAAATAATAAAATAAATTGAATTAATATGATTCGACATGGCCTAACATAATTTGGCACAATCAATAACACAATTGAGTAACATGATTCAAATGGGTCATGCCATTGAATCAAAAATTTCCATGCATCGTCTAGCATGAATAGTATATGGACCAGAAAAATTTTCCAACACAACCAACTAGAACGTCTAGTCTAAGTAATAAAGAAGTTATATAGATTTAACTAATATTTGATTAAAAATTTATGAGAATATAATTATTCATATAATGATACTTATTTAAGTAAATCAAAAGAAAGTTATGCTTTATAGCACACAACTTTTTAAAATTAACAGTAGAATGAAAATAATAATATATTAGCGAGAGCGTGAAATAAAGAGAAGAAGAACATAAAAGAAGACAAGACATACACAAAATGAGAAGAAAAACACGAGAAGGATGAATAAAGAATGATCCAAGAAAAGTTGAAATACAAAAACATGTTAAAAAATATTGTATTATTTATATGGAATAAGTTATGTGCGTTTTTTTGTTTGTATTAGCCAAATGAATAAGGATTGAGTAGAGATAATAAAAGCATTTTTACATGCGTGCTACTAAAATGTCTCAGTTGGCACCAATAGGAACAATTTCTGGTGACATTATTTTAGTTATTTTTATTTTTAAAACAATTTAAACATTAGTTATAAAATTAATTAATAAATATTATATATATATATAATCTACTTTCTATTAAATTAATTTTTTTTACTCTTTTTATATGGTTTAAAAACACAAATTCTTAAAAAAAAAAAGACATAAAAAACCTACCATTGCTGAGATATCTTTAAGATTTTTTTTTTTTTCCACTCTCAACTTCAAAAAATACTCCTATTTTCGTAATAAAATTCTCATTTTTCAATCTACTTTTCTTATTATTTTGTCATCATATCTCTCATCACATTAATATTTATATATTTTAAATAATATTCTTTTACAATTTAATTAAAATAACCAAACATATACAATATATTTTGAAAAAATAAATAAAAACAAAATTTTTGTAATTTTTTAAATATAATTTTTATTTAATATTTTTTTTTATTCTTCACTTTATTTTATTTTCCTTATTTTTCTCTCTTCCTTTCCTCTTTTTTTCACCGTTTCTTTTTTTTTTTACTTTCTTTCTTTTCTCCTTCTCTCCTTTTCTTTTTCTTTTTTTTCCGTTCCTAGAGCATCCACTTTTCTTTTCTTTTTTTAGCGTGGACCTCTTCTTTTCGCGGACTTGGTCCTGGAGTGGCTGGAGGCAACGACATTTTCGTTGGAGCTGTCGTCCTCAACGACGAAGACGTAGTGGGTGGTTGGAGGCAGCGATACTTACCGTTGCCATAGACGAAACACGACTCTGAGAAATGTCGAACAGAGACAAGACATGATGGGTGACCTTTTTAAATAAATTTTCAAATTTATTATCATCTTTATTAATTTGTTACTTCTATTGTTTCACGTAAATACGCAATTTCTGAGAAAAGGAAGAGGAAATTTTGTTGTTGTGCCTGAATATATTAGACTGTGCAGATCATTTAACGTAAACATTTCGCCTTGTGTGATGAGTTTAAACCTACTTTCCTTTTACAGTTCATTTAATATTGTAAATAATATTATATTATATCATTATTTACTTTATTTATTACTTATGTAATTGTTTCAATTTATTTCTTTAATTTATTATTTTATTCATTTAACGTAAACATTTCGCCTTGTGTGATGAGTTTAAACCCACTTTCCTTTTACAGTTCATTTAATATTGTAAATAATATTATATTATATCATTATTTACTTTATTTATTACTTATGTAATTGTTTCAATTTATTTCTTTAATTTATTATTTTATTCATTTAACGTAAACATTTCGCCTTGTGTGATGAGTTTAAACCCACTTTCCTTTTACAGTTCATTTAATATTGTAAATAATATTATATTATATCATTATTTACTTTATTTATTACTTATGTAATTGTTTCAATTTATTTCTTTAATTTATTATTTTATTCATTTAACGTAAACATTTCGCCTTGTGTGATGAGTTTAAACCCACTTTCCTTTTACAGTTCATTTAATATTGTAAATAATATTATATTATATCATTATTTACTTTATTTATTACTTATGTAATTGTTTCAATTTATTTCTT
>JAMKPZ010004496.1:0-23748 GCA_024699675.1 Amphibolis antarctica
AGGCTAGGGTTACAAATCTCTCAACTCTTTCTCTTTGGAAAACCCTAGCCAAGCTTATATAGTGCTTGGGTATTCCAAGAGGGTACAAAGACCAAAATACCCCTTATACTAATTACATTATCAGTATCATTCAAAACATAATACAACAGATACGAAAATAGACTTCCATTGTCTAAATGAGTAGAGAACGGAGTCCGTTGGCTAATTCGTTAGACAACAGACAAAGTCTATTGTCTGAACCTTTATAAGTCAATCTAAATCTCATAAAGAAGAGATTTATGGAACTTCTGTGCAAATATAGAAGAGATTTATAGAACTTTCATTAATTAATGTGAGTAGTTTTGATTTTCAATTAATTAATATTGATTAAAAGAGATATAGAGATTGTTGGGGTTTGTGTGGAGCCTTATCGGATGGAGTGTCAGGTGGAAAATTGGTGGACATAGGCGGCAACCGGCTGATGGGAGGTGGTAGCCGGCACATGTAGCCAGGTAGGATGTTGTGTAGAAGCAAAGGTCGTGGAGTGACCGGATGACCGGGCCACAAGATCAAAGGGACAGTCGGTACATGTGGTCGGATGACTGGCCACTGGATCAAAGGAGCAGCTATCGATGCTACAAGACGAAGGGCCGTATGCTTATGCTACAGACATCCGTAAAGTTATGGGCATGGATTGGCGGTAGACTAATGGCCATAGCGTTACGGCTGGCCATAGACTAATGGCCATAATTTATTTAGTTATTTCTTTATTTTTCAGATATTAATTTATCTTAAAAAGGATGTTGATTAAATATTAAGTCATAAAATTAGTAAAATATTAAGTCATAAATTTAAGTAAAATAGGGTAAAATATTAATTGATCTTATTAAGGATGTTGATAAAATATTAAGTCATCTTAATACATTAAATCACATATTCGAAAATCTTAAATATATTATGTACTTCTGTTTTGTATAATAATATTTAACAAATATATTTAACAAAATATACTGTTTAGAATTTTTAGGCTTTTAATGCTAACTTCCCAATATATTCAGACTTTTAATACTAAAATGCCGAATACTGTTTACAGTATGTGCACAATAAAAATTACGTGTCTTGTTAAAAAATCATGTATTTATGTTAAAAATTTGAATACTATTTATTAATTTCCCAAATTTTTAGAATTTTAACATTAAAACTCTGATTTATCGTCATGTGCAAACTTAAAACACCGATTGAACATTAAAAATCTGAATGCAATTTTAACCTTATTTAACACTTCTAAGCCAATTGTACCATCTGAATTAATTGTTAAATAATAATGTCATAATAAAATTTTTATAATATGCATGTTATTAATATTGCCATTTAAAAAAAAATAGTTTTTGGAATCAACGAATATTCCGTTGAGAGGGAATTCACAAGGTGGTAATTTATTTTTTTAATTTTTAAGGATTGAAATAAATGTTAAATGATTCAAAAAAATAATAATAAAATGTTAGACAACAATAACTATACGTCTCACTGTAGAGTTATGACTGTAAGGATACGACGATGTCATATAGTAATCATAGTAAAATTAAAAAAATAGTAAACTGTACACATTAAAAATTTAGAAAATATTTGGATAAAAGAGTTAATTTATTTAAAATTGCAATACACAACTTCGCATGTCAATAATTATCTTTTCAATATTTTTATAATATATCAACCTTTATAAGTAAATCTCATAACCTTTACAAACAAAAGTTCTGCAAATCCTCTCTTAGGATAAACGAAATTGCTGCCAGTCCCTTTTTTTTTGTACATATAAAATATTGATTTACGGAATGTTCGTGCATATAAGGATGAGATTTACGGAACGTCTGTGCATATAAGGATGAGATTTATGGAACTACCATTAATTAATGTGGGTGGTTTTTGATTTTCAATTAATTAATGTTGATTAAAAAAGATGTAAAGATTGTTGGGGTTTATGTGGAGGCTTACTGGATGGAGCATTAGGCAGAGAACCGGTGGATGCAAGCGGCAATCGGCTAATGGGAGGTGACAACTGGCACATGTGGCCAAATAGGATGCTGTGGAGAGGTAGATGCCGTGGTGTAGACAAATGACTAGGTCGTAGGACTAAAGGGGCAATCAGCACATTTGGCCAAATGACCGGTCATAGGATCAAAGGGGCAGCCACCGATGCTATCAGATGAAGGGTCATGTGCTTATGCTATGGACGTCTATAAAGTTATGGGCGTGGATTGGCCATAGACTAAAGGCCGTAGCATTACAACTAACCATAGACTAATAGTTGTAGTGTTACGGCTGACCGTAGATTAATGGCCGTAATTTGTTAAGTTATTCCTTTATTTTTCAAATATTAATTTCTCTTAAAAAGGATGTTGATTAAATATTAAGTCATAAAATTAGTAAAATATTAAGTCATAAATTTAACTAAAATAGGGTAAAATATTAATTTATCTTTAAATATCTCTATTTTTTATTGTGTACTTCTGTTTTGTATAATAATATTTAACAAAATATACTGTTCAAACTTTTTAGACTTTTAACGCTAACTTCCCAAAATATTTAGACTTTTAATGCTAAAACGCTGAATACTGTTTACAGTACGTGCACAATAAAAATCACGTGTCTTGTTAAAAAATCATGTACACATTAAAAATCCGAATACTGTTCGTCAATTTCCCAATTTTTCAAACTTTTAACATTAAAACTCTAATTTGTCATCACGTGCGAACTTAAAACATTGATTGAACATTAAAAATCTGAATGCAGTTTTAACCTTATTTAACACTTGTAAGCAATGAATATTCTGTTGAGAGGGAATTCACAAGGTGGTAATTTATTTTTTTAATTTTTAAGGATTGAAATAAATGTTAAATGATTCAAAAAAATGTTAAATTTTTTTTAAATGACAATAACTATACGACTCGCCATAAAGTTATGAGCATAATGATATGGCGATGTCGTATAGTAATCACAGTAAAATTAAAAAATATTAAATTGTACACATAAAAATTCGAATAAAAGAGTTAATTTATTTAAAATTGCAATACACAACTTCACATAAATGTTATGACCCCATACTTAGTTTTGATCTGATTCTTAGTAAGTACATGGCTGCTGGCCTACTGGTCAGTATACGTTCTCGGCTGTCGATTTTCGGGCTCTCCCTTAGGTGATAATTTTTTGATATATTTTTTAAAATGTTATTAAAAAAAATATTGAAATTAATATTTTACCCGATAAACAATAGAAGTAATTAGTTGATGTAGGTGAGGGTAAATTTGAAAATGATTGAACCAAAACTGACAAACGTATTTTATCGATCATTCGTCATTGAAGATCATGCAAAAATTAAAAATCTAATGTAACCAATCGCACCACATTGCATCTCGTTAACAAACACAGCCTATGAAAATTATTAAATTGAGTACATTTTACACCACTAATGATTATGAATATGCATTATAAATATGCATCACCTGTTGGTAGTTGACAGTTGTATGTTGTCCTTGAGCCAATGATTATAAATATGCATTATCTGTTGCTTCATCAACAGATAAATCAATTAATCTGTAGTGACTGGTAGCATTAGTTTTATCATGTAAATACTATAAGTATGCAAACATATTTTTAAAAAAGTTGAAGTTTAAAAGAAAAATAAATAATTTACAAGGCAATGAAAAAACATGGCAATCATATTTTGTATACCTATCCAATTAACTTGCTGTATTAAAAATATGGCAATCTCTCTTAACATTGTTACCACCAACCAGAGATGATTTTTCTCCTTCTAGGCCTCCTCTATCTCCCTTTTTTTTTTTCTTGCGTTAAAAACTTTGTTCTCCACCTTTTCTGGTTTTATGTAACAGTATCTTTTATTTATGTCCTGGACTTTATTTCAACATAGAAGTCTTGTATTTTTAATATAATCTAAAATTGTTTTTTTAAAAAAAACATGTCAAATTGAGACACCTCTACTTTTATTTTTATTTTTAAGATTGGCATCTCTACTTGGAACGTTTCAAATGCTATGGTTGTTAATAATGTGTTGTGGAGTTTCTCGTAGTTAGTTACGTATAGTAATTAAAGTAAAATATAATAAATATATAGTAATTATAGTAATTTTTTTTACTATAATAATTAAATGTAAAACTTTAATAATATCCTCACTTCTTTTTTCTAATAAACATGTTTTATAATTTACACTACCTTAATCTTAGTTTTGCTACGCTCATCGTGAAAATGCCCTTACCCTTGTCTACTGCTCCTGTCATCACGATCTGCTGCTCCTACTGTCGCGATCAGCCATAGGCACGACTGTCTTCCGTTTTTTTAAAAAGTTTGTTACGTTTCAAAGTTGCGTTAGAAATTTGGATGATTTGATAGTTGGACTTCGTGGTTTAGTATTAACTTTTTTTCAATTTTTAAAATATTTTTTAACATTATTATTATTATATAAATTTTAACATATAAATTATTATCACTTATATTACTATGTAATTTTAACTTCATTTATGAAATCAATTTTAACTCTAATTTTATCTAACTTCTCAACTGTCTCTAAATATATCTTTAAGTTTTGTTTAACAAAATTAATAGATTAAGTGAATCTAAAGTTTAAGTTTGTTTAAATTGACATGATTCTTAAGATATATATATATATTTTTTCTGATAGTTACAATAAAAATCACTTATCTTATTACACTATTTGTTAAAACATATACTTACAGTAAAAATTATTGTAAACATCATTCTCAAACGATGTCTTACTTTGTTTGTTAATACAATACGGTAATCATTGTATATTATTACAATACATAAAAATTATCATTAACGTAAATGATGTATCTCTTAAAAAATAAAGTAAATTTTATTTCACCTAATTTTACATTTAAAATAAACAAACCTGTGTTTCGTAACGACTTCTGGTGGTTCGACAGCGGAGCGTCGACTCACATCAATTTTGTGAGATTTTTATTTTTCAAATGTAAATTATTTTAATGTTTGCTTTTAACATTTTTTTTTGTTGACGTTGCTCTCTTGAACGGAACATCGACCAGCATAAATTCCGAGGAATTTGATACAAGCGATTTTTTTTTTCGATTTTACCGTAAAGATTCGGTATGTGTTTGTTTAAAAGATAAAATTAAGTGAAGTGATATTTATATATATATTTTAAATTATATGATTTACGAGATAAATATTTTAGTATGAGTTTTTAATGTAAAATATTAAAATTATTTAGTAAATATTATTATTACAATATATAGTAAAAAAATTATAAATAAATAATATCTCATTTTTATATTTAATACTATATAGATTTAAACTACATGAAGCATTTTAACTCCTTCGGATCTTCTATAGCGTTCAAGAGCATGGTATAATAAGGTATTTTAGTTTTAAATATTTTAGAAGTTAAATTTTATCATTAAATAAAATTAAAATTAAAATTAAAATTAAAATATCATTACCATGAAAAGTAACCAACTCATCACAAATATCTACAATTTTTTTAAAACTAATATTTTTTAAAAATTTGACCCAAAACATGTGTGTTGGGAAGAGAATAAACTATATGACACGTTTGGAAAGAATTCTACTCAATTTTAGAAATTGAATAGAGTTGAAATAGAGAGTTGTAAAATAAATAGAGTTAAAATTATATAGTAATTAGTGTGATAAAAATTTATATGTTGAAATTTATATGATGATAATAATATGTGAAATTGAAGTTAAGGGCATGTTAGTGTTTGATGGAAATGAAAATGAAAAGTTTTGATGAAAAGGAAAATTAAAAATAGAAATAGAAAGTGTAGAAGGAAATCATAAAATTAGAGATAAAATAAGAAGATCAAAAATTAAGGACCGTTAGTGTTTGATACAAAGTGTGAATAAAAATTAAATTTTCATAAATACGTTAATATAATAAAGTTTTTGTATAAATAGAATTTAAAATTATAGTGTAATAATAATTATTATAACAATTTTAAATTTAGTCTATCTAAATTATCATAAATTAATAAATTAAATTTTTTTCTATTTCACATAAATTTAACAATATTTTTATGTATTTTATCTATTATTTCTTTTAAGCATCGTTCACTTATTCTACTTAAGTGAAAAAAATTAATTTTTAGAAATTTTTTTTTTAATAAAAAAAAATTAAATTTAAAAATCTAAATATTATTGTAAAAATAAAAATATTTCTAAAAGTCAAAGGTAGAAAAGTAAACGATGCCTTACTAGTCATCAGTAGTCATCAGCGGGCATCAGTTTTCAACGGAAGCCGGTAAAATAATAGTAGAACGCCACTGACTTATTCAAGTTCGGCTGCGCCAGTGATTTCCTTCCAACCTTCCCGCCCAGCCGTCGTCCCACGCCTCCCGCGGCAGAAGCAGGAGAGCGGGGAGAGAAGGATCGCTGATCAGGGGAGTAGTAGACATGGCCCTTTCCACTCTCCACTCGCTCTCTACAACTACGCTGTCGTGTAAGCCTCCGCCGTACAGTTCAACTTCTCCTGCACCTCGCCTCCGGTTCGACTTCCGTCGTCTCCCGATGTTGCGGTCGTCGTCGTCGTCCTTGCCGATGCTTCGTAGCCGGAGGATCTCGTTCTCGGCGGGCAGGCCGAGAGCGGGAGCTTCTGCTGCTGTGGAGGAGTCGCCGGCTTCTCCGGTAGGAGAGAATAAGGTCGGAAACTCGGAATTTCTGGTCTTGTCTGGTCGCTCGTTGACTGTGTTTTCGGATTTTCAGGGTTGCGATGTCGGTGTTGCGCATCAGATGTTGGTTGTTTGCTTGCTTTCTTCGATGTTCACGTGATTTAGATGAAAAAAAGGTGGAAACGGCGGAAACTCGGAGTATCTGCTCTTGTCCGGTCGCTCGTTGTCTTTGTTTCCGGATTTTCAGGGTTGCGATGCCGGTTTTGCGTGTTCGGATGTCGTTTGTTTGCTTGCTTTCGTTGTATATTAAGTTTAGTTTATTTCTTGTATTTATCAAATTATTCATACACTTTCGACTTATTTTTTTAATTTTTTTATACTTAAAGTATTCACTTTATTCCTTACTTTTATCCATGTCAGATTATTCTAACACTTTCTTCAATTTTCGCACGATTTAGATAAAAGGTGAAAACGGCAAAGGGCTGGTTTGTTTGATTTTTGTAGTTGTAATTTTCTGACGTCTTGGATAGGTGCTTGACATGAGCTATCATGTGTTTAGTAAGGGATAAATATTCGTGCTTTTGAACTTCAGATTTAACCAATAATTTCATGCTTCACGCCACATGCCCGTGGGAAGGGACGTGGGGATTACATTGGTAGTGTTACAGGATAATAGTTATTATCATTATTATTGTAATCGAGTACATGGACCCTTAGTATGTTCTGGGTTGATACGTTAGGAGTGTTTTATTGATCTGTTTTGCTTGTAAGTACACTTTGGTATTAGAGGTGTATGATCTGCATTGTAACAAGATGGTTGGGGAAGGGTAGATGACATTATCAGGTGAGAAAGCAATAATCGACTTGATCAAGTAGCTGGATTCCAAGGTAGACACTTGAATTGCTCTGTTGGAGAACTGGATGGATGCTGACAGGAGCGTCGGCTTTGCATGGTTCTAGCCACTCCAAGCAAGAAGACCCTAGCTTATCTTAGAGGAGGGTAGGGCCAATAGAGTGGTTTCTTTCGTACCTCTGGCTGGATTTTCCAACATTCAATGGTACAGAGGATTTGATGGATTGGGTGCATATGGTGGAGAAACTTCTTGCATATCATCAAGTGGAACTGAAAAATTCGGTGATGGCAGCTTTGATTAGCTTGTGGGGATGTGCGTTGCAATGGTTTGATTCTCTCAAGTTAGACTGAGAAAGGGTGGAATGGGGGAGCTGGCCGAAGGGTTGGTCAATTGATTCGAGGAGAGCCCACTTTGTGATTACAAGGCGGAGTTCCTTAAGCTTCAACAACATGTGATGGTGGCAGAGTATCTTTGATGAGTTCGATGAACTCTTGATGTAGGTGGTGGGCTTAATGGAGGACAACCAAGTCTCATGCTTCATCGGGGTTTGAAGGAGGACATTCAGGACAATGTGTGATGCTTCCAACTGATGGGCCCAACATGTTGGTGTCATTAGCCTGGTTGCAGAAATCATGTGGCAAGGCAATAAGGGCTAAAAGTAGGGGTGGTGTCTAAAATGGGGTATCGAGCTCGGGATTAAAAGGGGGACTGCCAATAGTAAGGTGTGGAATAGTCAACGTGCGACTTGACAATAAGAGGAGTAGTGGATTACCAATTAAGGAAAAGGTGATTGTGGAATTGCATGAGTTAGGGCTATAAGGGGGCTTTGTTAGCACCGATGACTAGGTTGTCCTACGAGGAGGAACAAAGGAGAAAGGAGTTGGGGCTTTGCTTTTGTTGCAACGAGAAGTTCCACCTTGGTCACATTTGCAAAGCTAATAAGAAGCTATTCCTACTTCATGGGGCAAAATCGGATGGTGAAGAAGAGCAATAGGGGACTACAACTAAAGAGGAAGATGATCCATTGCAGATATTGTTGTAGGCATTGATGGGAGACACACATCCAAATAAAATTAGATTACAAGGAAGATATAAAGAAAAGAAATTATTGATGCTGGTGGATCTAGATCCAGACAACACTCATAATTTCATTAGTTAGAGCATCACAAAAAAATTGCAAATACCCATTAATGCAAGGAAAGGACTTAGAGTGATGTTGGTGTTAGAGGAATTTGTCAAATGCATTGGCTAATACCATAACATGAGAATTGAAGTGGAAGGGACAATGATATCTCTGGATTTATATGTGGTGCCACTTAGTAATAGTGATAATCATTGGCGTGTAGTGGCTTAGACCTTGAGGTGATATCGTCTTGAATTGAGAACATGACTTGCCAATTTTGATATGAAGGTTGGCTAGTATGGTGGCAAGGACAAAAGACAAAAGACAAAAGATATGTAAGTGTCCAATGTTGAGAAGTTGGAAGGGGAGACAAAATACATCTCTTTCATGACACTAATCCAAAGGGAGATGATAAAGAGTAGCAGCCTAAAGAACGGTGAAACTGTATAGATATGCTTATTTCAACGAATGGAGATTGAAAAATAGGTGGAAAATTATTTGGCCAATCAATAGTTAAGACCAAGCATCAGTAAATTTGCCTCTCCAATTTTGCTAGTTAAGAAGAAAGATGGAAGTTGGAGAATGTGCATAGATTATTAGGAATTAAATAAATGCATAATGATGGATAAATATCTAGTGCCAATCATTGATGAGGTCTTAGATGAGTTAGGGTGGCCAATGTGGTTCTCTAAGGTCGATTTTAGATCTAGATATCATTTGATTAGAATGAAAAAAGTAGATATTCACAAAATAGCCTTTTGAACTCATGGTGGTCACTACAAATTTGTTGTCATAACATTTAGGCTATGTAACGTGCCAATTACATTTCAAGTAGTTATGAATATCATATTTAATGAGGCTTGTGTTGGTGCTTTTTGATGATATCTTGATATATAGTAATGTATATAGAGATCATATGTAACATTAAGAGATAGTAATGCAAGTATTGAAAGACAATTAGCTTTATGCTAAGTGAAGTAAATGTTAATTTGCAGTGAAAACCTCTTACAACTAATTTGGCCCTATATCTCTTCAATCCATTTGGTTCTTTTTTGATTTGGTACACCCACTTATTTTGCAGGATTTTCTTTCCAAAGCATCTGCAATGTTATTACTTGCAAAATTTGCAAGACTATCTCCCTATTTGTGCGACTTCTTCTTTGGTGCCTTACACTAGTTGTGAAAGTGACATTTCTTGTCACAGTTCCAACAAACTATGTCCTTGTGGTTCTTCCCCGTTCCCTTGGACTTAGATCTTCCATGAGAGCCATTTTGACTGTGGTGTTGACTCTTCCCTCTACTATCAACATTTAATGCAAAGCTTGAGGTTTCTACTTCGGCATTACTTCTCTTGCGAATGTCTTCACTTAGAATCAAGTCGTGAATGTTGTTAAGCTTTAGCTTCACATGTTTAAGAGAACCATTGATCCTTACCAAAACAATTGACTAACTCTATGGAAGTGACAATAGCAATATCAACACCTGCACTTTATCATCAAATATAATTTCTACTGAATTGAGTTGAATTATAATGATGTTGAATTTGTTGATGTGGTTTGTAATTGACCCTCCTTCAAGCATCTTTATTTTGAATAGATGCCTCATCAAGTGTACCTTACTGAAACCAAAAGGTTTTTCTTACATATTTGACAATGCCTTCATTAGGTTTGCTATTGCCTTTTCCTTGATAATATTGAACACGACATTTTTGGCCAAGGTTAGTCGAACCACATTTAATGTTTAACGTCTAGTAACTCCCATGCTTCCTACTCCATGCCTTCTAGTTTCTTTCTCGTAAGTGGTTCATGTAATTTCTTCTAATATAGATAGTTTTCTATTTGTATCTTCTAAAACTTGAAATCTCTGCTGTCGAACTTCGTAATCTTGATCTTCTCATCTTTAGTTATGTTCCTACTTTTTCCTTTCAACTAGTACTCTTTACGAACTTTGGCTCTGATACTAATTGTTAGAAAAATCGTTAAACACTTGTTGAAGAATTAGAGAAGGATGGAGAGAGAGAAGAACTTGGAAACAAGAATACCAAAATTTATGTGGTTCAGTAAGTTGCTTACGTTCATGACCACATAAGAACTCTATTGTTCTATTAAGTGTTGGTACATTTAGCTTACAATGATTACATCTTGTTATATAGGGATTTGTTAGGGTAATACTTCGCAAAGGAAGTTACCATTAGTATCTTTTCACTAGATCTATGACCTAGACAACAAAATCACTCAATTGGAGGGGTGTCTTATGATTTTTGACCAACTCGCATCTATAATTTGGCTAGACCACTTATAGGTCCGATCATATTGAAGTTTGATAGTTCAGTTAAGTTGTGTCTAACCTAGTTAGAATGTTTTTGGTTTCAATCATATCAAAGCTTGATAGTTTAGTTAAGCCATGTCTAACTTGGTTAAACTATTTCTAGGTTTGATCATATCAAAGTCTGATAGGTCAGTTAAGCTATGTCTAACTCAGTTAGATTGTTTCTTGGTCCAATCATATTGAAGCTTGATAATTCAGTTAAGCCGTGTTTGTACATGGTTAGTCTACACATGTGGCAGACACAAGAATTTGAAACTCTTTATCAGGGAATGTGATATATGTCAAAGATTCAAGTATGACAATTTAGCATTGACAAGACTACTACTACCATTGTCAATCCCAAACTCATGATGAACATATATCAACATGGATTTTATTAAGGGCCTTGTGCCTTCAAGAGGGAAAACTAACATATTTGTGGTTGTGGACAAGTTTACCAAGTATGACCATTTTATACCCCTTAAACACCCATATTTAGCAAGGGAGTTGGTGCAAGTCTTTGTAGAACAAGTAGTCAAATTACATGGTATCCTAAAAGCAATTGTACGTGAGAGAGACTTGATATTCACTAGCTCATTCTGGAAGAGAGATGATGCGGCTACAAGGATCACAACTATGTAGTCAACATATCATCCCCAAATTGATGGCCAAACTAAAGATTGAATCATACATTGGAGACATACTTGCATTTCTTCTCCATCCACCAACCATAGAATTGGGTATGTTGGCTACCTTAAGTTGAATATTGGTATAATACAACTGTTGTTGGTGCCATAGGTGTTTCCCCTTTTGAAGTCTTGTATGGAGTTACACTGCCTACACCTCTCATGTACACTTTGGATACAACTAAAGTGACAGTAGTGGATGATGAACTGCTAAGTTGGGAAGCTATTTTTGCAAAGTTCCAACACAACATTGCTTGAGCTCAAAATTGTATGAAGTTGAAGATTGAGCAACATTGACGGGAGAAAGAATTCCAAGTAGATGATTGGGTGTAGTTGAAGATTCAACCATATCATTTTTTCACCATAGATTGTTCAAGAAACCACAGGTATGAGCTCTGGAGCTACAGCCGACATTCACACTGCAAGAGTCCCCTTGCTCCTGCCATCTACTAGGGAACAGCCTTGCATCAACGAGCCATAGGAATCTTGTTACACTGTTTATTGTAGCACAGCAGTATTAGCATATAGGGGAATGGACATGGAGAGATCTTCCTCATCGTTTAGTGTACTGCCTTCTACCTCAAACTGATTATGTGGCCAGTGGAAGTGACCTTTTTTTCTGACTTGGTCGCATAACATTTTTAGTGCTGAAGTGACTGCAAAATACAAAAGGTAACACAAAAACACTGCTTATATTGTCTGAATTTTCTTCTATATTCTTTGTTTGCTAATAGATTCAGATTGGTTTCTATTGTTCAAACCCTATGAGAGCACTTAATATTCGGAATAAATTTAAATGCCCCATTGTTTAAGAAATTGAGAACGTTTTTTCTTAATTTAGGGAAAAACCATTTTATCCACCTCCAATATCTTAGTTTAAATGATGACTCTTGTTGGTTTGATGATGTGAACAAAATTATGAGGCACTTCTTTCCATTTCCACTTTTTTAACACTATTTTTCTTATCTCATGATTTGAGATTTTTACTGCAAAGTCTTGTTTATCCTGTGCAAGATTTTTTCCATTTCCTGTGAAGATAATGAATGCTACATATTACTTCCATCAGTTTTCTTACACTAATGTCTGATTAATTCTTGAATTTTGAGTTCATTGTTCTCTTCAGTATGAGAGAAGAGTTGGCTCTGATCTTCCAACACTTTTAAGGAGATTCTGGAAAGTGGCTGCCCCATATTGGTCATCAGAAGACAAAGTTCAAGCTAGACTTAGACTAGCTGTAGTATTCACACTCACTCTCGGAACAGCAGGAATCAATGTTTGGTTTAACTTTCTTTGGCGGGATTTTACTAATGCACTTGCTAGTGAGTGATTCTTGGCTTAACTTCGCTATTCGTTTGCAATATTTCATTTGTTAGCCAAAACCTATTTGATATATATTTTTTAACAATTAATATAGATTCTTACACCAAATTCCTCCTTTTTTCTTATCTTTGCAAGACAAGAATCAAGAACAGTTCGTGAGGCAGCTACTTTATTATCTCTTGGCTTTCGCTAGTGCAATACTGGTAAGCATATTGTTGCTCTCTTTTAGGTATTGCTCAGCAAGCTGTGTGACAGTTTTGAAATTTGTGCTACACATTTTGGTCATAATGTTTTTTTTGCATATCTTAGCAATTTTTGCAGGCATTGTTTTTTTTGTTTTTAAGTTAAAAATCTCCTTCATCAATAGATAATTGTATAAAATGTCATATTATCCGAAATATATTTTCTTTTGTGGAAATTATAAGGTGATTGGGTACCTGGTCTCATACATGTCAGTGCCACACACATGCTCTTTATGAAGAGACACATTCTCAAGTCTAAAGTTTCAACCAACCAATTCATGCCCAATTCATCAGCCAGTTCAATGAATCAAGCAATAAACATCTAGTTTTGACGTAGCAAAAGAGAAAAATTGGTTTAAGTGCATATCTGAAAATTATTTACTTCTTAATCCTAGACATTAGGTTCGTTGCACATGAGAAATTAAATAGAGGTATTATACACAAGACACAACAAAACTAAAAATAAAAAGTTTATTTATAGAATTTGGAGATTAGAAGTCCACATTGAAAGTTAACTCCTCCATAGTGGTTTCTAATTTTGAAGAAAAGAAGATGGTTAATATCAGGTAGACAGCCTGTTGTAAAAATTTGTCATCCTTCATGAACATCAGTCTTGAAAATAATTATTGGGGCATGATTTTCTTAATAATGCATTGTGTTGGACTTCAAGTGCAGTAAAAAGAAAACAAGAAGGAAGTGCTATAAAAATTGGGTGTGACATTCTTAACTTTGGGGCTTTAAATCTATGTTTGGATGCAAATAAAAAAAAAGGTTTTCACACCTTAATGGATGAGTGTGGGTAAATAAGGTCCAAAACACCAACATTAGGATAGCAATTTGGAATTAAGGAACTTTGTTAAAAGTATGGAATTAGTGTGTATAATGATAAAAAAGAAAATTAATATATTATACTTGCAAAAATTTAAATGGGTGGGAGAAAAATCCAGGTTAATTGATAATAAAGATTTTAAATTATGCTATTCGAGAATGGAGTTGAAATAATAGTTTATAAAAGTTTAAAAGATGAAGTTATTGATGTAATGAGGATAGAAAATAAAATTATAATGATTCAGCTTGTAATATGAAATGAGATAATTGGAGGGGATTTAAATGGCCATGTAACAGTGCAAAATAAAAGATATAAAAAAATCATGAGGGATTTAGCAATAGAAATTAAGAAGGGTATATGTTGGGTATTGAAAAGAAAAAAAGTATCTATGAGATATATTGATATTATAAAGGATATGGATGAACGGAGAGTTACTAGTGTTAAAACTATAAGAGGAGAAACTAAGAAATTTTCAATAGACATAAGTTTACACTAAAAGTCTACTTTAAGTCCATATTTGTTTGTATGCAATCTGTTGATGTAATAACTAGAAAATTCAAAGAGAAGTACTTTGATGTATGTAATCTGTTGATGCTATAGTTTTGGTTGATGAAAGGAAAGTAGTAATTAGTTTTAAATTAGAATTATGGAGATAAAAATTGAATATATAAAGTATAGGTTCAACAAAAATAGGAATAATGATAAAGGTATATGTGAAAGTTTGATGTTGCTATTTCTCTTTTTGGGTAAATGGATATTTGTTTACTAGGATTTTTTACCATATGTATAAATATGTAATGCAATCCCTAAATGAATGTAACATTTTGATTTTGAGACTTTCTTCTTCACATGGTATTAGAGGTCAAATTTCAAACCTAGCATGCTTCCTCCTCCACCTCCCCACTTCCTTTGCCTTCCCTTCCCCTTTGATTGCTTCTTTGATCCTTTTTTTTAACCTCAATCTTGCTGATTGGTCCTTTTGTACTCTTTCACAGGCCTTAACTTGTCATGTCGAGTCTCTTTGTGTTGGTTGTTTTTGTGCCATCTCCCTTAAGATTGGATTTCTCTATAGAATGTTGTTGAATGCCTTGTGTATTTGATTTTCTCTACTTTTAGCCCTAGTAGTGTCTTATTTCATGTGTTGGCTTGTCTCCCCATGTGGCATCATTTCTTCTCTATCAGTGGTTTTCGTTGGTTGGTTTTTGGTGATGAGGTTGTTTTGTTGATAACAAATGACTTTTGTCATTGCCATGGTGCTTTTGTGTATGTGTTGGACCTGTTTAGATGATTATTCTTTTGGTGTTGGTGTTTTCTCTTAACTGTTTGTTTGTAACTCCCTTCAAAAACAAATTGCTTTGTGTTTCAAATGATAGTGTCAATCTAGACGACTCTTGCATTGATTGTTGGGTTGGTACCCCTGCTGCATTATATGCTTTTCTCTGTGGTTGCATTTTCTTGCATCACAATTATTTATGATTTAGCAATTTGAAATGTTATTAGTACATTTGAAAAATTAAATGGGAAAATTTTTCTGTTGTGTTTTAAAATTTTTAATTGTTTTTTTTTTTAAGATTATAACCTCAAGATATTATTCATCAGGTTGGAGTTACATGTAAAATAAATGAGATAAAAAGTGAGCAGAGGAGACTAGCCAAAATTCTGTAGAAAATGCAACATAACAAAAAGGAGAAATGACAAAATGATAAAAAGCCTAAAATGAGGCTAAAAACCAACAAGCTGAAACAGCAAAATGATAAACGGCCAAAAATGAGCCTAATAACCAGCAAGCTGAATCAGTTACCAGAGACCATCGGAAAAATTACAGAAGCCACTTGAAGGGGAAAAACTACCAACTAGGCCGGTTAAATCACCAATAAGGTCGGTTAAATTGCTAACACAAGGTTGGTTAAACCGAACAAAGCGGCTGGAAAAACCATGAAAGCTACCTGAGAACATTGTCCAGAAAAATCGCCAGTTAGGCCAATTAAACTGTCAGTAAGGCTGGTTAAACCATCAACACAAGGTTGGTTAAATTGAATAGAGTGCTTGGAAAAACCGCAAAACCCACTTGATTGTGAAAGCCACTTGAGAGCAAGGTTTCAAAAATCAAGACGGATTGCTGAAATTTTAGAGATTTGTCTCGGTTTTGATTTTTCTCGATACCAATTTACTTGGTATTGACGGATCAAATGATTCGTTGTTGAGGGTCGTTGACGCCTTCTAAAGATTTTGTTGATGCCTTCATCAATAGCGACTCCTCCAAAAGACTCTACTGATGGATTCGTTGATGATGCCGACATCTCTTACATCATTCTCTAGGATCACTGACGCATCTGTTGATTGTAAAAGACTCTGCCAACTATAGAAGAAACGTTGCTGAAGCAGTGGAACCCATCTCATTGCTATATTGCAAAGCTTCATTAGAAGCTTGAGGAAGATGATGATTGACATGATCACGCATGCAGCACATGAGAAGGGAAAAGAAGAAAAGAAAAGAAAAAGAAGAAAAGAAAAAAATAAATACATTTAAAAAAGAGAAAAAAAATAAAAAAATTATGTTTTAAAAAAGTAGAATTATTTTAAAATAAAAATGTTTTTTAAAAGATTTTAAAATTCATGTTTGCTAATAAATAACATTATTCATCTATATTATCACAATTTTTATGTTCAACTGTTTAAATTATTTCAATGAAGAATTTGTAAAATATCCTAATTACATTATAAGAATAAAAATGTATAGTTTACTTTAAAATATTATAATTAAATTATTAAATAAAATTTTAATTATTAAAATAATTAAAAATGAAATAGTGTATTTATATATATATAATTAATATATGTATAATTCCTTTACTTTTTAAATCGTTTGTCATTATGAGTTTCTATTACCTATTTGTAAATAGTTTAAAACTTCTCTCATATATATAACTGTTATATCTTTATTAAATTGATATTTGATGCTTGATAATTGCCTAAAAAATTTATCAAGTGTTTTTATATGCTTATCATAATTTATTATATCTTATCCTTAAGTTTTAAATTGAAATTTAATGTTTTATGATCATTTTTACAAAAGTATTTTGTTTCTATTGATATGATCTTTGATCCATGATACATTTCTCCTTTTCAAAGGATTGATCTTCAATACGATACTGAGATTTGAATCCTTGCTTGAGAGCACTTGGAAAAACCGCAAAAGTCACTTGAGAACACTACCTAGAAAAACTGCCAACTAGGTTAGTTAAACCACTAATAAGGCCGTTTAAACCACCAACAAGGCTGGTTAAACCATAGGGAGAGCTTGGACAAACTGAAACACCACTGACAAATAACCAATGCCTAGAATCAATCTACTAGTGACAACACCAATAGCAGGTGATCCAATTATAGTAGTGACAATAAGCCCAACGCTCTTGACACCAAAAAAGAAACACCAGGAAATCCTTCAAAAAGCCTATCAACCACACCTATAATAGCAAGGAACCTAAGATTCAAGTAGTAGCACCACATAAAGCAGGAGCTTTCCACTTGTCTAACCAAAAAAGTTGCTTATTAGAAAGCAGCAAATCCCCCAAACTATGGAAGTTAAGCCTAAAGCAGGACCTTCTAGAGCCAAAAGATGCCAAGGAGGAAGCCACATGATTGATGTTTTTATGAACATAGCTCAAATGGGTAGCACGGGCTAAAAACTTCCTCAGTTCCAGCTAGTAGTTGCTAACAATGATTGATGGACAGATAGTAAGGGAGACAGCATGCTGTAAGTCTACAGAATCTATCTCAATTTCAATCATCTCCATAGGGAAACCATAATTAATACTCTTCAATTTTTAAAAATTAATTATTGTCCAATGAAAAGTTACTCATCTCATACATCCAACCCTTGATATTTGGACTCCATCTATGGTGATTGGTGCACTGACGATTTTGTTGTGGTTAAATGGTTAGAAAATAGTGTGAAGTTTTATGTGGCATGTGAGGTTATGATGTTATGCCCTACCAAGTGAATCTGGGACACATTGAGATAGATGTATGACAATTAAAAGAACACAACTAGAGTGTATGAGATCTATGAACGAATTTTCTCCTTACATATGAATGATTAATTAGTTCAAGAACATTTCACTACTATCAAGTCATTGTTACATCACTTTTTGGTGGACCTTGAAGCACCATTTTCCTTATTGTTTTTCCTATTGGTAAACATGTAATCTTTATTTCAAAATTGATTAGTGGTTTAAATATGCAAATGCATCAATCCTTTTTCTTCTGTTTTGTATGCTACTATCTCATTTTGTATCCTAAATTTTTTTTTATATCGATGCAATACATCCAAGTAGGATGGAACGCAAATTTTCTGAAGTGCATAAAAATATTTGTTTTTTGCAGGTCTTTGTCTTGGAAGGTTATTTAAAGGCCACTCTATCTTTAAGGTGGAGATCTTGGATGACAAGCTACTACATGGAGCGCTATCTTAAAAACCGGATTTTTTACAAAATTCAATCACAATCAATCATCGATAATCCTGACCAGCGGATTGTTGATGATCTGAGATCCTTTGCTGACACTTCACTTACATTTTCTTTGATTCTTTTTAATGCTGTTGTGGAATTGGTATCATTCAGTAAGATACTTCTTGGGATCTACCCACCATTGTTTGTTGTGCTTGTTCTTTACTCGATTGGTGGTACTGCTATAACTGTGTTTCTTGGAAAGGTAACTTTTTCATTGTACATAAGCAATATATTATTTTTGTCGATTTTATGAAATTTTTTTATCTGGATATTTATGTATATTAAAGACATTTCTCTAGGGTCTTGTCAACCTAAATTTTATGCAAAAGAAGAAAGAAGCAGATTTTCGTTATGGCCTTGTACGTGTCCGAGAAAATGCAGAATCAATTGCCTTTTATGGTGGTGAAAGAAATGAAATGCAACTTCTCTTGCACCGTTTCAGGAAGGCATTTGAGAACTTAAGTGTATGCACACTCTATCTCCTAATATTTAAATCAAGCAAAAGAGAGTGACTCTTCTATTACACATTTCTTTGCTTATGGATAACAGCATGACTCATAATAATGTGGGGAATAATCTATGTTCCATGCAGTCCTTGCTAAAACAAAATTAGGGCATGAGATTATTGCCATTATACATACAAAAATAATTTTTTTAATTAAAGCATTTACCTTCTGGCATGCCTCAACGTGACAAAGGAGGTGCCCTAGTTATTTTGAAAAGGGTACATGTGACTCCTTGTGACCACTGTAGGTTCTTTAACAATAGCAATAGCAAACAACAATTTGAGTCATAATTCCACTATGTAAGGTTAACCACATGAATCTTTTTTTCCAAGTATTTCTATTTAATGTCAATTTTTTAGTTAAATTACCTAAATTTATATTTTTTCTTACAATTTTTAACCAAGTAGTTTTAAGTCTACCTCTACATATTTTAATTTCTTTTAGTCTAATAAATTCTTTTTTCCTAGCTAGTGCATTTATTGATTTATTAAGGATATGATCAAACCATCGAAATCAATTTTCTTTTATCTTCAAGGTGCAACTCTTACTCTATTCCTAATAAAATCATTTTTTAGTTTATCCCTTATAGTATTATTACTCATTCATTTAAGTTTTCACATCTTAATAACATTAAATTATATATATAATCATGTTTTACAACCTAACATTCCGAGTCATAAAGTAAAGTTGAGCAAATGATAGTTTTATAAAAGTTTTCTTTAAATTTTGTGGGTATCCTCTATCACACAACACTCTAGAAAGACTTTTTTACTTCATCTATTCTACTTTAATCTTATGAATAACATCCTTTATAATTTTACTATTACTAATTATATATCCTAAGTATTTAAAAGTTTTTCTTTTATTTATTCATGACTAATAATATACTTTCATCATTGTTCATATTTTTATTGAATTTACATTCCAAATAGTTAATTTTTGATCTACTCAATCTAAATCCCTTGAACTCTGAAGTATTGTTTTATAATTCTAATTTAGAACTAATTATTTACTTGCTTTCATCAACTAAAACTATTTCATTGACAAATAGCATACTTAAGATATTTCTTGGTTATTTTACCCATAACCAAGATGAATGGATATAGATTTAAGGGCCTTTGGTGTAAACCTATGTTTATTAGAAATTTTTTAGTTTTTCTTCTTATAGTTGTAACACTAGTAATAGTTCTTTTATACATATCTTTTATAATATTAATATATCCTATCTATTAGTACTTTTTTTCTTTTGAAAACCCACTATAATTGATTTTTAGGTGCTCTATCATAAGCTTTTTCTAAATAATGAAAATCATATGAAGGCCCTTTTTACTAACTTTAAAATTTTTTACTAGTTATCTGAGTAAATGAATAACTTCCATTGTTGAATTACTTGATATAAATCCAAATTGATTTTGTGTGATTTTAGTTACATATTTCAGTCTTTGCTTGATTTCCCTTGTCCATAATTTCATAATGTGACATATTAACTTAATTCCATGATAATTATTATAATTTTGTATGTCTCCCTTTTTTTATATATTGGTGTCAAAGATTTCTTTCTTCATTCATTTGACATCTTCTTTGTCGTTAAAATTATATTAAAAATTTAACTACTTAATCCCTTATTCTCCTATACACTTTTACACTTAAATGGTAACCTACATTTTATTTTCTTAATGACTTCTACCTCCAAACTACTAATTCTTTTAAAATAATTATAGTTCATATGCTTTATATTGCTACTCAAATTTTGCATGTAAGAGTTTTCTATATAGATTCATCAAAAAGATTCTTAAAATACTTACATCATCTATCATTTATTTCATTTTCTTTCACTACTCCACTATCATCGTCTTTAATGCACTTAAATCCCTAGATTTTCTTTCTTTAGCCTTAGCTCATTTATATATTCTATTTTTTCCTTCTTTTATATTGAAATTATCTTTTTTTTTTATAGGCCTTAATTTTAGCTTCAATAACAATTTGTTTATCATTTCTTTTTGCTAGTTTATACTTTTCTAAATTTTCCTCATTTCTATATTTATGACAAGTTTTATAGCATTTTTCCTTTTCTTTTATTATCTTTTGGATGTCTTCATTCTATCCACAACATTCTTTACCTAGTAGAGTTACCTTGCAAGACTTTTCTAAAATTTCCTTAACAATCTTTTTAATACAAGTAGTCATTTAATTATTATGTTTATTTACCTTTCCATCTAGTTTCTATATTCTTTCTTTTAATAAGTTATTTTTAAATATCATTTTCTTTTCACCTTTTAGATTCCATTATCTAATTCTTAGATTCTTGTGTACTTTAATCTCTCTACCTAATCTTAATATTAACATTTAATACTAATAATTTATGTAGCGTAGTTAAGTTTTCACTTGGAATAACCTTACAATCTTTGCATATTTTTTGATCTATTTTTCGAGTTAGTAAAAAATCTATTTGACTAACAGTTGAACCACTTCTAAATGTAATCAAATACTTCTCTCTTTTCTTAAAATAAGTGTTAATTATTAAAAGGACATAAGCATTGCTAAAGTTCAAAGTCAGGGATTCATTTTCATAGTTCAAATTCAATAGGTGGGATTCATTTTCATGAAGAGTTAAGTAGTCCCCAAATTTTTTTTTTCTCGGTGTAACATCCAAAACAAATGTGTTATTATTATTGGCCAACTTACGCACAATTCTGAAGGTACAATAGCCTGAAACTTTTGGTATTTCATACAAGCAGTATAGCATGAAGAATCTCACTTTTGAAAATTGATATTTTGAGTAAAAACAATTGGATTATAAGTTTTAGCTTTTCTTCTTTCACTTGTATAGAAGATAACATTTTTTTTTTCTATAGGGATGAAATAAATGACGTGAAGGTATAGGTGTATGCACTGTTAATCAGAATTCCAGTTTGGCTTTGCATTTTCTTACTGTTCTTGGGCATTCATTCACATGTAACTGTTTTATTTTGTTTTCTTCTTCTCTGAGTGTGCTTATTCAGTTTCTACGTGAATTGTGATGTATAATCATTTTAATTATTACCAAAACTGTTTTCCATTACTCTACTCTAGTCCAGTAGCTGCATAACAAGACCTTTTAAACATGGGATTGATATGCTTTAAATCATTCAAATGTCCGGCACTTATTCTTCTTTCTTCTAACTGATATTATTTTGATTCTATCTCATTTTTAGAGGATCATTGTTGCATACCTTCAAACTGCCAACTTGACATATATAATCAGCACTATGAATTTTCTTTTCACTATGCAGCAACTTTTGATATCTTCTCGAAATCTGGATTTTTTTACACGTGGCTATTATTACCTTATTCAAATTCTTCCTGCTGCTGCTGTTGCTCCCATGTATTTCTCTGGAAAAATTGAGTTTGGAGTGATCAATCAGTCTCTCTCAGCTTTCAATCAAATTCTAAGTGATTTTTCCCTCATAGTCTCTGAGTTCCAAGCCATAAGTGCCTTCTCAGCTGTCATCAATCGTTTAGGTACAATTTTTTTCCATCTTTCTTACCTCCACAGCCATAAGTGGAAAACAGCTCCGGTTGATCAGGCAATGCTGCATGAGGACAGGGCCTTACGCAGTAGGAAAATGCATCATGCACTTAAATAGTTTACTTACATATTGTGTTTACTCTGTTCATTTTGTTATGATTAAGCTTGTCACATGGTCCTATTGTTTTTCGTACTGGCCTTTTATTAGTTAAATCTGCTCCTTGCATTTTGCATCCTTTACAAGTCACATACACAAGATTTTTGTTATAGCTATAAAATATGGTTACATTTTTAAAACAAATCATCGTTTTCACATTCTTATTAAGATTTTTCACTATGTTTGTTGGATAATCATTCATAACATATCATGTGTACGAGCACATGCAGATGCCATCTGATGAAAAGTCGGTTATAGGTGATTATTTTATCTGTAACTTATGAAATTTATCTTGTCAATACAAATACTCCTGTTTACCTAAAATTGAATATTAAATTCAACCTGTTGAACAGAGAAAGCCTAATAAAATATAGCTTATTTTTCTCATCATATGAATATGGCACAAGGAATTTGAATTCATGAATAATCTATGCTGGAAATATAAAAATTATCTATTACTAACTATTATGTTATTCATAATTCTTCACGTATGTGCCACCATACAGGTGAATTTGATGATGTTCTTGATGGTAGTTCCTCGTCATTTCCTTACGAGTCTCAAAGTAATGTGAAGATTAGCATTATACCACACAGTGCTCAGGATTTTTTGATCCAGCAATCTAATGGACGTGAACCTCCTGTTGGCCACCAAAAGCTACTGGAAATCCAGAATTTGACATTAGAAACGCCAGATACCAGAAGAATTCTTATAGCAGACCTGTCATTGGAGATTAATCAAAAAGATCATTTACTAGTGAGATTTGCATTAGCTGTCTTACTTCATTTTGCAGCTGATTCTATAACTTTTGAAATATTGTGTTGACAATGTTCTTACTTTCTGATAGGTCATGGGTCCAAGTGGAAGTGGAAAAACTTCACTGTTAAGGGCTTTAGCTGGCCTTTGGAATACGGGTGAAGGCAACATACTTTTTTATCTGGAAAAAACTGGAAAAAACCAATCAAATATTTCATCTGATGAAATGGTCAATGGACCAAATGCTGATGCTAAAATTGATGGTTCCACATTTGGAAGAGATAAAGGAGTG